>PISW01008587.1:0-71868 GCA_004023785.1 Mungos mungo | reverse complement strand
CGTTAGTTCCATGATGGAGTCACTGGCTTCTCTGATGGGAGGTCCACTTCATCAAGGTTGGAGTCAGGAGAAACGACCTGGTCCCCAGCTGGTCCTTCTGAGTTCCACGGTGCACCTCTGGGATCTAGTTTTCCTTCAACTTCCCCCACACCCCCTCTTCATGCATCTGTCCCTCCCAGTGTCTACCCAGTGGACGTCATGCTCCAGCACGGAAGTGAAGACGATAGCTTTGCACAGACAGTTCAACCAGTTCTACAGTTCTGCAAGTTCAAATCCCTGTGATCGATCTTAATATATCTATATACCCATTCATCTCCATTTCTGGTTTTGCTTCTCTCTTCGAACCCTGCCTGACAGACTCAAAGGGGTTGACACCTTGAATGCAATGAAAACATTGTTTCTGGATGGTAAGATCTCATGCTGATGATTTATTTATACTCAGAAGCCAAAGAAGAGAAAGAAAGGATAAGAGTGAAAAGGGGTCATGGGAGCAGAAAAAAACTAAGAGTTACCGGTGATACTATAACATATGTCTACTTCATGCCAGGCACCGTGCCTGGTGTTGGAAAATAAAAAGATCAGTAATAATCCTAGACCTTATAACCTATGGAGGAGGAGATACTCTTAGCTAACTATAATGAAATTAGTATTATATAATTGGCATGAATAAAGTACTATGGGCAAACAGAAAAGGAAGTCATTAATTTTGTCTGAGTGGATCAGAGAGGGTTCTGCATATGAGATAACACTGACGCTGGGCCATGAAGAATGAATAAGAAATTCACTGGTTCAGGAATTCTCAAATTCAGGAAGAAATTGAAAAGTTACTTGGCACTAGATACATGCACAAACTCTTGTTGGATGAATGATTTCTTTTGCTTTGCTAATGTGTCATTATTGTAGGAAAGCGGGTTGTATTCAGGGGGAAACTATGCATCATCTAGAGAAGACCCCCCCCCCCCCATGTTATCTGATTCTACGGGAGCTATTTTACAACTGTAAATTCTAAGTATCTGATAGCAAGGCAAAATCATTCTTGCCTATAGACATGCAGATTCTGTTCTGTCTGGTAGGAGCTCAACTGATTCCTCTGTGAAAAAAAACCACTTTTGTGTCCATTTGCACATTTATTCATTCATTTCAATATTGGCTTATCTATAATTCAACATTGTTGGTCTATATGAATTTTAAAAATTCTCTTTGAACTGGTTATAACATCTGCTGGTTCCACCACTGATTAATGACTACAATAAAGTCTGTAACACATGTTCATTTTTATATCTGTAAGAGAGTCATGAATTTGCCAAATTCTAAATATTACCCTTTAACAGTTTCAAACTCTTACGGAAAAAGCCAATTTTAAAGCTAAATATATTATTCTAGAACATGGAGAAATATGAGAAGTTACCCAAATTTTTTTGAAAATAGAATACTTCTGATACCAAAAACTGTGAATATATCTCCAAAAAAAACTACAGACTAATTTTATTTCTGCATAAGACATCAACTCTCATATTTCAGAATAAGTATTTGAGTATTTGAATAAGTTTTTTGATATAAAACTTCATAAAGTTTTATAATTCTTTACTAAAAATGACAAATTTTTTATTTTTATTTTTTTACATATCCATAGCTTATGCCGTTAAACAAAAATAACTAGATCTTACAGGTACGTCTATTGAGTGGATCAAAAAGATACATTCAATCATCAGGCAGTCTCTGCAAAATACGCCAGTAAGTTTTTCACTAATTTTCTTAAACGGTCATAGTTTAAGGAATATTTAGCTAAATTTGTAAAAACAAACAAGGGAGATTTCAAAGCATGTGTAGTTTCTCAGTGAGTTATGAAACCACAAAAATGTTTTCTGATCAACTAGAGAACATGGATCAGGAAAATAGTTACCTATCAGCAAATGTTTTATTTACTTATTTTTAATTTTAATTAATTAATTTTATTTTTTAAATTTGATTTGTTTGTTTGTAATTTTCATCAATTGAGTTAGCATTTAGGGCAACAGTGATTTCAGGAGGAGGTTCCACTGATTTATCCCCTATGAAAACCCCAGTGCTCATCTCAACAAGTGTCCTCCTTAAAGCCTAGCACCCATTTAGCCCAGCCCCCCAACCACCAGCAACCCTCAGTTTGTTCTCTGTATTTAAGAGTCTCATGTTTTGTCCTTCTCCTTGTTTTTATATTATTTTTGCTTCCCTTCCTTTCTGTTCATCTGTTTTGTATGTTAAATTCCACATATGAGTGAAGTCATATGATATTTGTCTTTCTCTAATTTCACTTAGCATAGTATCCTCTAGTTCCATCCACGTAGTTGCAAATGGCAAGATTTCCTTCTTTTTGGTTGCTGAGTAACACTCCATTGTGTATATATACCACATCCTCTTTATCCATTCATCCATCGATGGACATTTGGGCTCTTTCCATACTTAGGCTATTGTCGATAGTGTTTCCATAAACATTGGGGTGCATGTGTCCCTTCGAAACATCACGTCTGTATCCCTTGGATAGATACATAGCAGTGCAATTGCTGGGTCTTCGTGTAGTTCTATTTTTAACTTTTTGAGGAACCTCCATACGGTTTTCCAGAGTGGCTGCACCAGTTTGCGTTCCCACCAGCAGTGGGCGCGTCCTCGACAACATCCGCTGTTGCCGGAGTTGTTAATTTTAGCCATTCTATCCGCACGGGTTTTAGTATCAACAAATTTGGTTTGTTTGGGAAGAGCTTGCCACCTAGAACTTTCCCTCTACTGAATTTAGTTCATATTCAAAACTGAAACTCTAATCTTTAAACCCTTGGGTGTGACAACTGTCGTTTGGCAGGCAGGCTACTTTTTAGAATGAAAATATCTCATAGTTACAGACTGCAACTGTAGGAAATAAAACTCGTAAGAAATGAAAAGAATGAGCCATACCTAAGTATGAATGATTTCAGGAGGGTGAAGATGGGTTAGGATTTTATTAATATCATTTAAAAAAAAAAGAAAAACAATTATTCTTTAGACACTGAAAGGCACTAAGTCAGACTTACAGGGAATCAAGATTTGCCATCCCAAAACATGCCTCTTTTATAGAAGAATCGTTTCGAGGTGAAGGCATTAGAATTCCTAAATCCTATCTGCCTACAAGAAAAGCCTCCCCAAAGAACTCAATTGTCATATAAATCCCTCACCATCTTTGGTTAGGTTTATTCCTAGGTATTTTATGGTTTTTCGTGCAACTGTGAATGGGATCAGTTTCTTGCTTTCTATTTCTGTTGCTTCATTTTTGGTGTATAAGAATGCAACTGATTTCTGTACATTGACTTTGTACCCTGCAACATTACTGAATTCGTTGATCAGTTCTAGAAGGCTTCTGGTGGAGTTGATTGGGTTTTCCATGTAGAGTATCATGTCGTCTGCGAAAAGGGAAAGTTTGACTTCTTTGCTGATTCTGATGCCTTTTATTTCCTTATGTTGTCTGATTGCTGATGCTAGGACTTCCAACACTATGTTAAACAACAGTGGTGAGAGTGGACATCCCTGTTGTGTCCCTGATTTCAGGGGGAAAGCTCTCAGTTTTTCCCCACTGAGGATAACGTTGGCTGTGGGCTTTTCTTATATGGCTTTTATGATGTTTAAGTAAGTTCCTTCTATCCCAAATTTCTCAAGGGTTTTTATTAAGAAGAGATGTTGTATTTTGTCAAATGCTTTTTCAGCATCTATTGACAGGATCATATGATTTTTTTTCTTTTGTTTTGTTGATGTGGTGTATCACATTAATGGATTTGTGAATATTGAACCAGCCTTGTAACCCAGGAATAAATCCCACTTGATCATAATGGATAATACTTTTTATATGCTGTTGAATTTGATTCACTAGTATCTTGTTGAGTATTTTTGCATCTGTATTCATTAAGGATATTGGCCTGTATCTGAAAACTATAGAAGACTTATGAAGGAAATTGAAGAAGACACAAGAAATGGAAAAACATTCCGTGCTCATGGATTGGAAGAATAAACATTGTTAAAATATCATTATTGCCCAAAGCAATTTACACATTCAATGCAATCCCCATCAAAGTTGCACCAGCAGTCTTCTCAAAGCTAGAATAAACTATCTTAAAATTCATATGGAACCACAAAAGACCCCAAATAGCCAGAGTAATATTGAAGAAGAAAACCAAAACAGGAGGCATCACAATCCCAGACTTTAGCCTCTACTACAAAGCTGTCATCATCAAGACAGTATGGTATTGGCACAAAAACAGACACATGGACCAATGGAATAGAATAGAGAACCCAGAACTGGACCCACAAGTATATGGCCAATTAATTTTTGACAAAGCAGGAAAGAGTGTCCAATGGAAAAAAGACAGCCTCTTCAACAGGTGGTGTTGGGAGAGCTGGACAGCAACATGTAGAAGAATGAAATTAGACCACTTTCTGACACTATTCACAAAAATAAACTCCAAATGGATACAGGATCTGTATGTGAGACAGGAAACCATAAAAACCCTTGAGGAAAAAGCAGGAAATAGCCTCCTAGACCTCAATCGCAGCAATTTCTTCCTGGATACATCCCCAGAGGCAAGGGAATCAAGAACAAAAATGAACTACTGGGTCCTCATCAAGATAAAAAGCTTCTGCAAGGCAAAGGAAACAATCAAAAAAACTAATAGGCAACTGACAGAATGGGAAAAGATAGTGGCAAATGGCATATCAGATAAAGGGCTAGTATCCAAAATATACAAGGAGCTCACTAAACTCCATACACGAAAAATGAGTGATCCAGTGAAGAAATGGGCAGAAGACCTGAATAGACACTTCTCCAAAGAGGACATCCAAATGGCCAATAGGCACATGAAACGATGCTCAGCGTCACTCATCATCAGGGAAATTAAAATCAAAACCACACTGAGATCCCATCTCACACCCGTCAGAGTCGCTAAAATGAACAAATCAAGAGAATATAGATGCTGGCGATGATGTGGAGAAACAGGCACCCTCCTACACTCTTGGTGGGAATGTATACTGGTGCAGCCACTCTGGAAAACAGTCTGGAGGCTCCTCAAAAAACTATCGATAGAACTCCCCTATGACCCAGCAATAGCACTGCTAGGGATTTACCCAAGGGATACAGAAGTGCTGATGCATAGGAGCACATGTACCCCAATGTTCATAGCAGCACTGTCAACAATAGCCAAATCATGGAAAGAGCCTAAATGTCCATCAACTGATGAATGGATCAAGAAGATGTGGTATACATCCAGTGCCTTGAGCAAGCTTGAGTGAAAGTAGGCATTTTCACTGGCAACCTGCCTGCCGCATCCCAAGGGCAGAGGTCCTCACGGATCCCCTCCTTTACCCACGTGGGCCCCCTGGTCCTTAGCAGAAGCTCAGATTATGTGTGGGGAGTTTCTTGTGATGTCTGGTGTTGTGTGGTGTCTTGTGATTCCAGAGTATGAACTCAAAGGCCCTTTCCTGGAAGAGAGAAATCCTTCCTCTTCGTGTTTTGTCTCCTTGCAGTGTTGTGCGCTCTTAGCACAAACAGGGGACTGCCACATCCTCTCTGAGCGCCCCATGCCCCCGGCTCTTTGTGCATGCCATTTGTAGCTTCATGTCCTGGTAGTAATGGTAGCCCTTCAAGCTTATCATTCAAAACCTTCCCAATTGTTACAACTTCCACCAAGGAGAAACATAATCTGTCAGAAAATTGGTCTACTTTAGAAGAATCTGTCAATTGTAGCCACTTTGGTGTTGTTCTGATTATATATATATATATATATATATATATATATATATATATACACACACACACACACACACACACATACATACAACTTAAACCATTCAGGTGAGGCAGAATTGGGTAGTTCTTCCTTACGTATGTTTGAAGCAGATGGTTGACTTCTAACAGGTCATTGCCAGGTGTATTTCTATAGTCTTTGAAGAATTACATTTTAATAAAAAAACTGAAAAGCCGTTTTTGAACTCAAAAAAAAAAAAGATGTGGTATATACACAATGGAGTATTACATAGCAATGAGGAAGAATGAAATATGGCCATTTGTAGCAAAGTGGATAGACCTCAAGGGTGTCATGCTAAGCGAAATAAGTCAGGCAGAGAAGGATAGATACCATATGTTTGCACTCATAGGTCTAACAGGAGAGACCTGGCAGGGGACCATGGGGAGAGAAAGGGGGAAAGAGAGTGGGGGAGAGTGAGGGACACTGATCAAGGGAGACTACTGAATACTGGAGACGAACCATGGACTGAAGGGGGAGGGAGGGAGGTGGGTGATGGTCATGGTGGGGGACACTTGTGGGGAGAAGCAATGGGTGTTATATGGAAACCAATTTGACAATAAACTATTAAAAAAAATAAATCCCCCACCAAGAGGGACTCTACACCCAGACGAGGTCTCACACTAGCATGTCTGCTGCCTATTCTCCCAAGAGCCCCCTGGTCTTCCCAAAAAGTTGTTTGCTTTTCCAGAAATGCCCCTTCTTCCCCTCCTGTCGGATGTTAGATTTATATAGACCCCTAATTTGTTTTTCTTATTGCGCAATAAATGACATAGAACATTATATTAGACGTCAGGCTCTCACCACCCTTTCAAGTTACTTATCTCCAAGTGCTCCCAAGGGCAAGTGGGATGCACATGTTAATAAACTTGTTTTCTTTGTCATCCTAATTTATAGGCCCCAGGAAAAGAACTAAGAGGGGAGAAGGAGAAGAAGGAAAAGGAGCAGGAGAAGGAGGAAGAGAAGCAGCAGCAGCATTAAGAAGATTAGGAATAGCAAGCTATTTCTTTAACATAAATTTTAAAAGATCTTTCTAAAGTCAACAATATGACAATAGTCATTGTTAACCATGAAACCATAATAAGGCATTTCCTTAAAATCAGGAACAAATTAAGGTGGACTCATTGAGTGGTTATTTAGCAAGGTTCTGGGAGCTCTGGACAACGCAGTGACCCATGAACTAGATATAACAGGTGTAATGTTGTAAAGGAGGGGGCAAAACCAACATTCCCTGATGCTGAGCTGGTTCACCGATCTCACCCTCACCTCACCCAGGCGAAAGGTATCACTGGAAAGCTATTAGATTTAACAAGAGAAGTGAGCAAAGTGGCTAGATAAAGAAACAAACATCTAAAAATCAATAGCTTTCATGTGTACTAGCAATAACAATTACAAGATATAATAGGAAAAAACCCACCACATTCACAATGTGCAAGATGTTAACACTTGAAGGAAAAACTTTGCTAAAAGGTAAAAAGACGACCCAAATAAATGAAGAGATGGTAAAAAGTTGTCAGTTCTGTGCAGATTACTCACAGCAGTGTGTCTCTAAATGGGGTCTCGGGATGACGGTTTTAAAATCCCTGGATGCTTATTAAAGTGCAGATTCTTGGGCCAAACCCAGACTTAACAGAATCACAAGAGGAGGGAGCATAGGGTTTCAAGAAAACTGTCACCCTACCACGCTCCCCAAGAGATTCTAATACACATTGACGCTTAGCAACCACGGCTTTATGTTGGCTTCATAAAATTTCAGTAAGATTCAAACTTCACCTCGCATGAGAGCCAATCAGGGGGCTGCCCTAACATATGTCAAAGTAGATCATAAACTTAAAGTACATACATAAGGTACATCGTAAGCCCCAGTAATAAAAATAATGTGGTCTTTTGCAAAAAACAGCCAACAGACCAACTTAACAGAAGAGCACCAAGGCAGATTTCTGCATTAAGTTACAGAAGGATAATTGTTTCCATGTGTCACTTACTGCATCACCAGAAAGTGGCTGCATCTTTTTAAACCCAGTATGGAGGATGTGCTTGGGATAATCTGATGCTACATGAAATAGAAACAACTCGGCTGGGGAGACAACAGGTACATGTGTGTAAGTAGTAATTATATCACTTAAATGGTTTTTGTTTTGTTTGATCAGTCAAGTGTGGACCCAGAATAATACCGTGGGGAGAAGAATGGAAATGAAAGAAATTGGTTATACTCATAAATCTCAGAAAAGGGATGTATGGCATTCCACTCATGGGGCCACATGGCAGGATGCCCGGGGAGTTGACTCAACCAAGCAGGTGGGGAGCAGGGAGAAGAAGGGAGAGAGGGAGAACCCACAGGCAAGTGTCCTAATCAGCGGTCAGAGGGGCAAATGCAAGCAAAATGAGTGAGGGGATTTGACTGGTGCATTTGAACATCACTAGGTGACAGTCAGGGTTGGATGAAGAAGGAACGAGCTTATCACACATGTGTACTCGGCTGCCTGGGCACAGTACTCATAGCCTGTTGGTAGGGATGTTGAGGCATCAGGAAAATACGAAGTTCTTAAAAGTTATGATGCAATAGGTCTTATGATGCCTTAACATCATTAACAATAGTAATAGGGATGGATAACACTTGCATCTGGGTTGTGGGGATGTTAAGTGAGTGGGACAGCCTGATTTAGCCACTGGGAGGCAAACTTTGATAAAGAGGACAGCTAGGAAAAGTCCTGTAAGCGTATGATGCGAATATGTGCAACCTACCCCACTCCATGGGCAATAGCCAAGAGAACAGCAAACTCTAGTTTTAAGGGAATCTCTTGGAAGATGCTGGTTACATTATGAGGGGTCTTAACCTCTTGGCCCATTTCTTGTAGTTTGGCCTGTACTGCCCACCAGAGTTAATCATGTCCTATAACAAGAGGTACAAACTCCTCCTTCCCTAGCTAGTAAATAGTCCAGGGCCAGTGTGTATAAGGGACAGTGTTTTGTGTAGCCTTTGAAGGGTTTGAAAGAGCTGCTGAAAGGTGCTGGTTGGCAGTTATAATCTGATTTTCTTTGAGGAAGGCTGCTATGCTGGTGCCAATGCTGGCTGCCCCTCTGGTTACGACAAGTCCTGTTACAATGAAAATAAATATCATGTTTTGCCTGGCATTCTTGGGTTGATGGAAATAGGGAAGTACCTGGTAGTTAAAAAACTATGGGAATCCCCAGTGTAACCACTGCACCCAGCGGTGTGGTTTAATTAGGGAAACTTGCAGGGGAATCAAAAAGGAAAAATATGTAAGGTGCTGTGCCTAAGAGTTTGGACAATAGTACTGGAAGATGCCGTTATTTAGGGTATAATGTACCTGTGAGCAAAAGATGTTGTGCTTAACCCAGGAGAAAGAGTGCTTGTGGTGGTCATGATTGGAGACACAAGGCAAGAGACTGTGGTGGAAAGCTAGGGCACGGGTCGGTAGAAAAGGAAAAGGCGGGGCACCTGGGTAGCTCAGTCAGTTAAGCATCTGACTTTGGCTCAGGTCATGACCTCACGGTTCATGAGTTCGAGCCCCGCATCGGGCTCTGTGCTGACAGCTAGCTCAGAGCCTGGAGCCTGCTTCAGATTCTGTTTCTTCCTCTCTGACCCTCCTCTGCTCACGCTGTTTCTCTCTCTCTCAAAAATAAATAATAAAAACATTTAAAAAAAAAAAAGGAAAGGAAAAGGCATCAGGAAGTGGGTGATCCTCTCCCCAGGGAGTGGGGGTGGTAGTGACTGATACCTGGCAGGCGCCTTCTGAGGAATGCAATGATCTCCATCAGTTTTAGTAACCTCTGCCACATTTTTCTTTAGGCGGGGAAATGTAGGGTGTACATTTTAGCAGAGAGCAAGGGGTAGACTAGAATCACGGGCTAAAGCAGACAGCAAACTTAGAAAGAAGAGCAAAAAATATCCTGTGTCCACATTGTGCCACAGGAGACATGGGCCATGTGTCCCTGGGGTGGAGATTTTAGTGTCAGAAGTGAAGTCACCTCCAACGGTGAGGTCTTGGATTGGAGCAGTGTCATCCGGGGCCATGTCATCTCCAGCTGTGAGATTCTTGGCCAGGGCAATGTTGTCTGGCATGTGGGACTGGGCTCTCTTTTCCAAGAGGGTATCCAGTTGAGTCACTGTGAGTCTCCAGACTGTAAACCACTGAGTTGACCAACAGTCAACAGAATGGGGGTACTGCTGCACCTGACAGGGTTTTTGTTTTAGTTTTTGGTGGAAGTTTAGGTTCAAATGGGTCTCATATGAGAGGAGCCAGCAGTCTGGCCAGTGGGACAATCTATGGTTAATGAGTTCCAGGAGAGTATGTCTCTTGATCTGGCCTCCAGCCCTACAAGATGGGCCTGAGAGTGAACATTTATAAAAATAAATTAAGGGGGCGCCTAGGTGGCTCAGTCGGTTAAGCGTCCGGCTTCAGCTCAGGTCATGATCTCACAGGTTCGTGAGTTTGAGCCCCGTGTCGGGCTCTGTGCTGACAGCTAGCTCAGAGCCTGGAGCCTGCTTCAGATTCTGTATCTCCCTCTCTCTCTGACCCTCCCCTGCTCGCGCTCTCTCTCTGTCTCTCATAAAAAAATTAAAAAAATAAAAATAAAAATAAATTAAGGTCTGCGGCAAGAGAGAGAACTTCAGAGTTTATTTGTTATACTTGCATTTGAAAAGGAGTTGTTTGAGAAGAACATATGTCTCTCAATTAAACCAATTACCTGGGACCTATCATGGAAATTCTATTGACTACCCTCTTTCAAAGAGTCCAGTATTATGTGTTTTGAGAAGTGAAAATATGTGTCTTAGTTACTACCAGTAATGTCTGTAACTGAAGGGAACAAGGAGTGTCCTGCAAAGCTGTGTGTGTGGCCTTAATGTATGCAGAGACATGTGTGATTTAGCTTTGTGTTCTTGCTATCTGTGAGGCAAGAGATTTCTAAAATATTTTCCTTGAAGGAGATAATTTTTAGGCAATGGCCCAACAGTTCATAATAAATGTGAAGATGGGCCCATAATCAGCCAGGGCATTCAGCGCTAAGATGACGGCTTGAAGTCTGGCTAAGTATGTTGCTCCTTGGGTCCCATTCTTCATCAGGGACATTCTGGCTAAGGGATAGAAAGCATCAACACTCTACTGACGTCCAGCATGTGTGACAGCTGGTGGTGCCATTTGCACAGGACATGAAGTCTCACTGCTGTTCACTCAGTTAACCCTAAGAGGCTCTGCAGGAAGGCAAGGGGTCTGGGGAGTGGTGCCCTCCTCTATCACCCTGGCATCTGGCATGAAACTGAGGACAAGGGAAGCCACCCGCTCCTGCAGGTGGAATATGCCAGAGGGTCCAGGTCTGGCTCCATCTTGTCTTAAGGAGGCAGAAGGAGACTTAGCAGGCTTGTGGAGTGTTGTTTTAATCCAAAGCATAAGGTGCACCTGAGTGGTATGGCGGGGCACAGGGTCAGGGGCTCTGATAGTCTCTATTTCCAGTAGACCCCAGTAGGTAGCCAGTCATTTGTGTACAACATGAGACTGAGAGGGGCAGTGTCTTTAATCAGAAACCCTGGAGCAAGCAGCGGCCATCATAAATGGGCCAGAGACATGAGGCATGAAAAGAAGATGCCAAAACCTCTATAGTGAAGGCACCATTAGTCATTTGTCAGATTTAAGAACAGGCAAAATTAGATTGTCAAATGCAGAAGCAGTGGGGGTAATCACTCCTTTATTTATTAAGATTTATATAATAAGTTTTAATCTTGAAGGTCCTAATTTAATTTATCTTGGGCCATATTAACTCTTTTATTTATTATTGAGAGACAGAGAGAGACAGAGAGTGAGCACAGGAGGGGCAGAGAGAGGGTGAGACACAGAATCTGAATGAAGAAGGCTCCACGCTCTGAGCTGTCAGCACAGAGCCCAATGCAGGGCTTGAACTCACAAACCACAAGATCATGACCTGAGCCGAAGTCAGACACTTAACCAACTGAGCCACCCAGGCATCCCCATATTCTCTTAATTGGGATCCATGGAGTTCCATTTATCAAGCCAATTTGTAAAAGGACGAAAACTTATGTTAATTTTAATTTATTATTCATTCTATTAGAGCATCTATGTCTAACATGGAATCTTTTAGGGCACTGAGTACCAAGACTATAGGAAATTCAGGCAAGGCTAAGTTCAAGTGTTGTTTACTTATTTTTTTCCTCTAATTTATATTTAGTTACCTATCTTATTTATTTTATTACCTTCTTAAAATTATCAGGGCATATGTTTAAATTCAGTAGGATGCCCCAGTATTAAGCCCAAGAAGTCTGTCAATTGGTGCATTTTAGTAAATGTGAAGTTAATAAAGAATGTAGGTTATAGATACATGAAAGCCAATCAGCATCCTTTTTATCTTTCTGTTACAGAAATTCTTCTGTATATAAAATCTATATATAAATTTTGGATTTCCTATTGCATCAAGTTATAGAAACTTGTTTTAAGTTAGTTATACATGCATATATACATATTAATTTATTTAATTACTTCAAATTTATTTTCCCCCTATATTTAGTGGTTTTTGGTGGTGTTCTTTTCTTTAAATAAGTAATCCAGGACTAGCACTATGTTTGCTAGACCTGGCATTTGCTCAGTACAAAAAGTTTAAAGTTCCTGTTTTTCTTTTCTCCCTTTGGGCTTGCAGGCTAAGGGGGCCGTTTCTTCCCCTCCCCCCCACCCCCAGTTTTAGGCTTTTAGCCACCTGAAAGCCTAGGTCTTTAGTTTCTACCTCGGGTTGACAAGAATAAGAGGAAAGAGAGAGGAAGGGAAGTGGTGTCTCCAGGCAGTCCCCTCTCTCTAGGACAGTCCCCACCAACCACAGCATAATCAGTCCTTGTGTGCCAGCCCCTCCTTCTCGGTTTTGTTAAACAAAATCTCCTTATCTCTAGGTAGCTCAGACTTTTTACTCTATTTTTGGTCGTTCACTTGACAAGTTCCTGGTGGTCCCCAGTGAACCCTGCTGAGAGGTGTTTCCCTCAGGGAGTCCCAATCAATTTCTGAGGGGCTAGGATCTACAAGTAGGAGAGCAACCATGGCCTCAACCTTGTCTTTAAAAATTTTTTTTATGCTTTTTATTTATTTTTGAGAGACAGAGAGAGACTGTGCGAGCAGGGGAGGGTCAGAGAGAGAGGGAGATACAGAATCCAAAGCAGGCTCCAGGCTCTGACCTGTCAGCACAGAGGCTGATGTGGGGCTCGAACCCACAAACCATGAGATCATGACCTGAGCTGAAGCCGGACGCTTAACCCACTGAGCCACCCAGGCACCCCATCAACTTTGTCTTTTAAATGTTTTGTTTTGTGACGATTCTAAGGACGCTCTCAGCATGTCAGTAGGTAGCAGCACTTGAAAGTGCCCAGGCACTGAGATTTGAAATTTCACCTGAGCTGGACACCTCCTCCTCTGGTGTTTCTAGGGAGCAGGATCAAAGCACTCCTTCCCTTCCCCCACCCCCTCTTTCTTTTTTTACACTGAGCCACCAGTTTGCTGGATGGGATCCCTGATACCCCATGCAGCGAGGTCAGAAAGGGCCAGCTGCATGGGATTCAGAAGAGAAGAGGTTGCCAACCCGAGCAGGGCAGACTCAGGGTGTCAGACGACCCCCTGGGAAGGGAGCAGCACTCTCTCTTCACGAGTGTCACTCAAAGACACACTGGACAGTGTGGAGGAGGTCACCTGCTCGCACTCTAGGACACACTAACACTCCGCACTCCACAGTGGCTTAACCAAGACACCTGCAGGGGCTCTTCCCCAACTAGTTCAAGCTCAGAACTGCGAGCCATCTGCTCGGTGGCTCTGTGTCCCGGCGCTGCAAGGTGACTTTCCCCCTCTTGCCGGCCTCTGGCTGGAAAGGACTCCTGGGATGTTGCGCTGGGGCTGGGGCAGGATCCGCACCTTAGGACGGGGCAGCGAGCAGCACCGCCCTGGGCGACTCCAGGCAGCGCACGAGAGCTCTACACCACCCACAGTCTTCCCAAAAAGTGCGGCCCATGTCGTCAGCCCTGAGCGTCCAAGGGCATCTCCGTGGGGTTTTCCGTCCTTACTTAGAGTGGCCCATCCTCCTCGCCAACTGTGTTGTAAGGAATTATTGTTACTGAAATCTTTTTTCTCCCCTGGGGGTAGGGGATAACGATCAGTCTGGTCGCCACGAAGAGGCAAATGAAAGTGAAAGAGATTGGTAAATTGCGCAAATCCTAGCAGAGGGAGGCGACCGGTCCTGCAGGTGGCCGCGTGGGAGGGGAGCCCAGGGAGCGGCTCCGCCACTCCGGAGGTGCAGAGGCGACGAGGGTGCCGCTGCTGGGGGTTCGAGGGAAGGGCACAAGCAAGGGCGGGAGGGAACTTCGTTGTGCGACCGAGCGTCCTAGGTCACAGTCAGGGGAGGGCGGGAGAGAGGAACGGGTGGCAGGGACCCCGCCTACCGCACTAAGCCGGTCGCCTCTGCAGGGCTCCTAATGCCTGTCTGTGGGAATGCTGGGTACCAGGAAAACAGGAAGGTTAAAACGTTTACCATACAGTACACATTAAAACCAGAATGCAGAGGGAGGCCAGACATTTCCAGGCAGGAGATGCATTGTATGTGTAAAAAGATGGCCTGAAACATCAAAAAGGGCCTCCTATTTGGAAAAATAGAAAGAAAGGCCAGAGGAAATGTAGGCACTGACCTGGGACTGACTTGTTTCTCACGTGGGAAACTCTGTGTAGTAGGTTCTGGAGTGAGTAGCCGCAGTGGTTTATATATTTAACATCTATTTATTGTTTTTAATTTATTTTTGAGAGAAAGAGAGAGAGAAAGAGATCTCGACCAGTGGAGGGACAGAGCAAGAGAGGGAGGAAGAGAATCCTAGGCAGGCTCCACTCTGTCATTGGAGAGTGCGGGGGGGGGGGGGGGGCTCCATCCCATGAACAGTGAGATGATGACAGCAGAAATCAAAAGTCAGATGCTTAATCGACTCAGCTACCCAGGCACCCCAACATCTAGTATCTAATACGGAGAAGGCCTGCTAGTCTCGATAAACTTTAAAACAGGGATTTCTTGGGGCACCTGGGTAGCTCAGTCAGTGAAGCGTAGGATTTCGGCTTGGTCACTATTTCGCAGTTTGTGAGATGGAGCCCTGCCTGCAGGCTCTGGGCTGACAGTTTGGAGCCTACTTCGGATGCTGTGTCTCCCCCTCACTCTGTCCCTCCCCCACTCGCTCTCCCTCTCTCTCTCTCTCAAAAATAAATAAAAATAAATAAACATATTGACATTTTGAGCTGGACAATTCTTTGTCGTGGGGGGTGGATGGATGCATGTGTAAGATGTTCAGCATCACCCCGGTATCTAGCTGTTAGATGCGCACAGCCCACCTATCCCTGTTATGACAACCAGGAAGGTGTCCCTGCGAGGCAAAAGTCACTTCTGCTTGAGAAGCACTGCTTTAAAGGATCAGTGAGGAATATGGGCATTATTTAATAAATGTGCTGGGAAAAATCAGTTTTTAAATGGGGCAAAGAGGGGCACCTGGATGGCTCAATCGGTTCAGCATCCAACTCTGGCTCAGGTCATGATCTCACAGTTCATGCATTCAAAGCCTGCTTCAGATCCTCTATCTCCTTCTCTCTCCGTTTCAGATGCTCTATCTCCCTCTCTCTCTGCACCTACCCTGCTTGTGTTCCCAATTTCTCTCAAAAACAAACATTAAAAAAATTAAAAATAAAAATATTTTCTAAACCTATTTAGATCCTCATATCATACACTTAAATCAATTCCAGGTGAAATTAAGAGTAAAATATAAAATTTGAAACTATAGCGTGACTAGAAAACTTAGGTAAATATTTAGCCAATGTCTGGAGAGGGAAGCATTTTCTTTGTTGTGTTTTTTTTTTAAATTTTTTAAATGTTTATTCATTATTGAAAGAGAGACAGACTGTAAGTGAGGGAGGGGCAGTGAGAGAGGAAAACACAGAATCTGAAGCAGACTGCAGACTCTGAGCTGTCAGCACAGAGCCCAACAAGGGGCTTGAACCCAAGAGGAGTGAGATCATGACCTGAGTCAAAGTCGGTTGCTCAACTGACTGAGCCATCCAGGTGCCCCGCATTTTCTGAAGTTTAGAAACAAAGAAAGAAATCGTAAGAGAAATATTGATATCCTTGACCACATAAGGCTAAACTTTTGTAAAATTAAAAGGTAAATGACAAACTGGAAAAATATTTATAAGCAATATGACAAAGGGCTAATACTCTTCATACATAATGATAGTATCAATAAGAAAACAACTAATGTGTCAAAAGAAAAATGGGCAAAAGGCTTGAAGAAAGATTTTACAGGAGAATAATTACATATTACGTACATAAAAATTTTGTCAACTTCCCCAACAATTAATGTAAGAAAAACTTAAAAGCAGTGAGTTTCCATTTTTACCTTATCCAAGAGGCAATTTTTTAAAAAATGGTAATACTTATTGCAGGTGAAGATGTAGATAAATGGGTATTCCCTATGCCACTGATGATAAATGAACAAAGTCCTGTTACACATTCTGGAAAACAATTTGGTAGTAAGTATTTAAGAGGCTTAAGAAGATTCCTATCCTTTCACTTTGTATTTCTACTCACATGTATATGGAGTTAAAATGTGTCCCCCTCAAAAAAGACATATCCAAGTCCTAACCTGTGACCTTATTTGGAAATAGGGCCTTTGCAGATGTAATTAAGTACCTTGAGAAGAAATCACCATGGATTTAAGGTGGGCCCTAAGTCCAATGACCGGTGTCCTTATAAGAAAAGGAGAGGACACGGGAGACACACATAGGAAAGGAGGCCACATGAAGACAAAGGCAGAGAATGGAGTGATCCTCTGACAGACCAAGGAATACCAGGAGCCACCAGAAGCTGGAAGACGCAAGGAGAGAGTCTCTCCCTAGGGCCTTCAAAGGGAGCATGACCTTGCTGACACCTTGGCTTTGGGTTTTTGACCTCCGGAACTGAGAGAACATATTTCTGCTGTTGTAAGCCACTAAGACTGTGGTGGCTCTTGGAAACAAATACACTATGGAAACAAACACTGATATGAATGAAGGCTTATATATAAAGATCTTCACTCTGCATTGTTTATAACAGCAAAACTTGGGAAAAATTTAAAGCAATGAAAAACAGAGAAACGGTAAATAAACTATAATATACCTATAATATATTGTACAGGCATTAAAATGTGTTTTAAAGAACTTCTCTCTTTTTTTTTTTAAGACTACAGCATTTTATTTTAATTTTGAGAGAGAAAGAGAGAAAGAGAGAGTGAGAGCATGCACACATGAGCAGGGGAGAGGGGCAGAGGGAAAGAGAGAGAGAATCCCAAGCAAGCTCCATGCTCAACATAGAGCCCAACACGGGACTCGGTCCCACGACCCCAGGATCATGACTTGAGCCAAAATCAAGAGTCAGACACCCTCAACTGACCAAGTCACTCAGTCACCCTGTTTTGAAATTTTTCTAACGCCACAGGAAAATGGTTACAGTACATAAATAGAAAAATCAGTATACAAAAAGTATATATACAACGTGACTCCAAAATACACATGTATTATAATATGCATACTTAGGTGTATGCATAATCCTGATGGATAACATAAGTAAAAAGTCCCAAATGGAAAAAAGCACATAAAATCCACAATATACTAAAAGAAAAATAAACCATAACTTAGGAGAGTCTATCCCAGGACATATAATTATTATTATTGATGTAATGGAATGTGGTAATAAAGCCAATAAGAAAACCCTAAGAGGATACTGAAAAGACATCTGATAAGATCTGGTGCCCATCCCTTATAAAATATCTAGGAAAATTAGGAATAGAAGGATCTGTAATGAGTATCTTTCACAAACCATCAGCCAATATCATTCTTTGGTGTGAAAAGCAAGCCTTCCTATTAAGCAAAACCAGCGTCACCATGATTATTAACAGTGTTTTGGCAGTTCTTACCGATTCAGTAAGAGAAGAAAGAGAAAAAAGGGGTCTAGTTATAAGAAATATAGAAACAGAGTTGTTTTCTGCAATAATAGGATCAGATAATGAATTAAAATATTATTGGAATTAAGAAGCATTCGTATAAAAGGTTGGATAAAAGATAAAAATTCAAACAGCTTTTAATTATACAGAAACATGGAAACAATAGACTTATAATAGCATTAAAAAAACCATAAAATATCTAACACTATCTATAATAAGAGATGTACATGAAAAACCCCCACAAAACTGAGACACACAAAAACTTAAATAAATGTTCCTGGAGGGTTAATTAGAAACTGTGAAGAAAGTCATTCTTGCCACATTAATTTAGAGATATTCAGAATTCAATTAAAAAAGAAAACTCAAGGGGATTAATTTGGAATTTGACAACGTTGCTAAAGTTCACTTGGAAAATCTGTTGAAACACAACTACGTATGAAAATTTGTGTCTATGTCCCTCTTTAAAATCTACTTAATAATCCTGAAGAAATTAGTTTTATTTGGAGATTCACGAATAAGTCATTCAAAGTCTCTGCCTGCTCTTTCAGCTATTAAACTAACAAAGAAGAGATTAGCATTCATTACTTTGGAAGCTTCCAAACTGAAGAATATTTTCTTTAAAAAAGTTGTTTTTTCTGCCTGTTATTTCTTTGCATTTTATTCCTTTTGATCCTGGCTACTTTCCCCTAGGGGAACATGGGCCCCTGCACAGCTTTGTGGCTCTGTAAAAGGACCCCTTGAAAGCTTTCAATTTACTAGAATTCAATCCCAGCTGTGCTTCTTTTGCAGTCTATTCCAGTTTATTTTTAAAAAGTAGATTAATATACTTACCTCCAATATTTGCTGTGAGGATACAGCCATACAATTATTACTTAGCACAGAGCTTGGCACATACCACAAACTCAGTAAGTATGATTTGTTGTAAATTATATACTTTCTAAGCTTCCCTTCTCGCTCTCTTTTTTCCCTCATTTGTTTATGTAATTATTTACTTTTATTTCATTCAACCTCATATTCTGGTTGGACCACAGTTGTTCACATGCGTGCCTCCTGCGCTGGGCTGCGATTTCTCAGAGAGAGAAGGCGCCGTTTCACTCCTCCACACATCCACACAGCTCCTAGCCCAAAACTCTCTGCATTTCAGATGCCCATGGATGAGAAAGAGAGGAAGAAAAAGAAGAGACAGTGGGGGGGGCGGGGGAGGGAAGGAAAGAATGTTGATTTTCATGATTCATGGAATACACTAGCAACACAATTTTTTTAAATGTTTATTTATTTTGGGAAGGGGAGAGAGTGCGTGCATACGCGCAGTGAGGGGCAGAGAGAGAATCCCAAGCAGCCTCTGCACTGTCACTGCAGAGCCCTACTTAGGGGCTCAAAGTCATGAACCGTGAGAGCCGAAATCAAGAGTGAGATGCTTAACCGGCTCAGTCACCCAGGCACTCCTCCAGCAATACCATTTTATTTCATTATATCTTAGGTTTAATAAAATCGCAGTATTGTGGAAGATGTACTGTATTAGTACAGAGAAGTGGACGGACCCGTATAAATCAGACTCATTCAGTGAGGACCCAAAAATAAACCACAGCCTACTATGCTCACAACATTTACTGAATTCCCACTATGTACTTAAATGATTTCAGGGTTCTGGCTCTTAATTCTATACTCTATCCACAGTTTAATAGAGAAGAAATGTTGATATACTGAAGCAGCCATAGTCTCATGTATCATAAAAGTCAAGAAGCGGTGACTTATGAGTCCCGTAATAGCAATAGTAGCCCGGCTTGCTCTACAATATTATTTAGTTTTACTGCATATGGTCTGGACTCCCGGGCTTTATTTATGTGCAATGGGGTGGAGTTAGAGCTGCCAAAAAGAAAATGTTAATTTATTATTATTATTTTTACTTATATATATATAGAACAAGCACAGTTTTCCTCAATGCTTAACTGGTAAGCTTATAATATTAACAAATTAATAATCTGAGTCTAAAATGAGAATTTTTACATAGCACCTAATAAAGCCCTAAATTTAACATAAGCAAATGCAAAAATATCAGAAGAAGCCAATCAGTGTTCAAGAAGAGCTATGACTGGGGTGCCTGGGTGGCTCAGATGGTTAAGTGCCCGACTCCTGATTTCGGCTCAGGTCATGATTTCATGGTTTGTGAGATCCGGCTCCGTGTTGGGTTCTGCATGGACAGTGTGGAGCCTGCTTGGGATTCTCCCTCTCCCTCTCTCTGCCCCTCCCCTGCCTGTGCTCACTCTCTCACAAAATAAATAAATAAATAAAAAGAGGTAGGACTGACAAGGCAGGTGGGCCTTAAAGCAGTGGGCAAATGTAAGTAAACAGAACGAACCAGGCAGGGCATTTTGGTCTGAGAACCAGGAAAATGAACATGTTCAGATTGTGTTCAGGTGAGTGGGCAGAAAAAGTCTACAGTAGAGAAGAATGGGAAGAAAAATAATGGATAAAACAATAGATAGCATGGGTTCCAATTATGCATGGCCTTGAATGTCAACACCAGTACTTGGGTTTGGTCCTAAAAATAAGATACTTTCTCAGGAAGGTCTCTGGGTGGGCAAGACCCTTATGAAAGTGAAATGCTGGGAAGATGAGCAGAGAGCACTGTGCACAAGAGACTCAAGGAAGCAGGGAAACCAGTGTGGAAAGTACTGCAGTGTTTTCACATATGAAATCATTGTTATTTAACATATTCTTAAAAATCTGTAATGCCTGGGAATTGGCCAGAGTTATTTCTGTACAGCAGACAATGGAAAAGGAGAGCAGACAGCAGTTCTAGGCCAGGGCAGCTTTTCTTTGAACCTTGTATTTTATATCAGAGTGGTCATGGGTGTCATAAAAAGGGTCCACGTGAGGAGTGCCTGGGTGGCTCAGTTGGTTAAGCTTTTGACTCACGGTTTTGACTCAGGTCAGGATCTCACGGTTCATAAGTTTGAGCTCCATGTCAGACTCTGCACTAAGCATGGAGCCTGCTTAAGATTCTCTCTCTCCCTCTGCCCCTCTCCCCTGCTCATGCGTGCTCTCTCTTTCAAAATAAATAAATGAATTAAAAAAAAGGATTCACATGAAAGACACCCTACCTGGGATATAGAAAATGTGAAATAGGTTTCTCCTGTTCTCCTGTGAGACCTATGAGTGCAAACATATGGTTTCTGTCCTTCTCTGCCTGACTTATTTCACTTAGCATGACACCCTCGAGGTCCATCCACTTTCCTACAAATGGCCAGATTTCATTCTTTCTCATTGCCATGTAGTACTCCATTGTATATATATATATATATATATATATATATATATATATACCACATCTTCTTGATCCACTCATCAGTTGATGGGCATTTAGGTTCTTTCCATGATTTGGCCATTGTTGACAGTGCTGCTATGAACCATGGGGAGGGGAAGGGGGAAAGAGAGTTGGGGAGAGAGAGGGATGCAAAACCTGAGAGACTTTTGAATACTGAAAACAAACCAAGGGTTGAAGGAGGAGGGAGAGGGGGAAGGAAGGTGGGGGTAATGGAGGAGGGCACTTGTGGGGAAGAGCACTGGGTGTTATTGGGAAGCCAATTTGACAATAAACGATTAAAAAAAAAAAAGAAAATGTGAAACAGGGGTGCCTGGGTGGTTCAGTTGGCTAAGTGTCTGACTTTGGCTCAGGTCATGATCTCACTGTTCATGAGTTCGAGCCCTGCATTGGGCTCTGGGCTGACTGCAAAGAGCCTGGAGCCTGCTTCAAATTTTGTGTTCTCCCTCGCTCTCCCCCTTCACTGCTCACGCTCTGTCTCTCTCTCAAAAATAAATAAATGTTAAAAAAAAGATAAATAAAAAACATAAAAAAATTTTTTTAAAACGGGCACCTGGGTGGCTCAGTTGGTTAAGCATCTGGCTTCGGCTCAGGTCATGATCTCACAGTTTATGGGTTCAAGCCCTGCGTCGGGCTCTGTGCTGACAGGTAGCTCAGAGCCTGGAGCCTGCTTCTGATTCTGTGTCTCCCTCTCTCTCTCACCCTCCCCTGCTCACGCTGTCTCTCTGTCTCTCAAAATAAATAAAAAACATTTAAAAAATTAAAAGAAAATGTGAAACGTAATGGAATCACCACTAGATAAGATAGGGAAAGACACACTACTGAAAGTATTTCAGAGCATCCAGTACTTGGCAAGACTTCACTGAATAAATATCACCTTTATATGAATAGCAATTTGAAAAGCATTTCACATGTCCTATCAATAGCCAGTACGTGTGGAGCATTTACTCGGTGCCTGCCAGGCAGAGCCAATACCCACAACTCTAGGAGGCAGCTACCATCACGCGCTCTCACAGATGCACGGAGGACAGTAATGTTGCTGGGAATGCTGCAGCAGGACGGGGACCCCGGGGACTAGCTCCAGAGCCTGTGCTGTCAACACCACACTCTCCTGCTGTTTATTCCACCTGCTCTTCAAAACAACCTGTGAAGGAAGGCAGGAAGATGAATCTGATTTGCTCGACGAATGCTTGCACAACTCTTACCCGCCAGGCCTCGCCCCAGGTACTGAGTTGCTAAGGATGGATAAGCTACAACTCCTACTGTGAAGAAGCTTACGGTCTATTCAGCAAGGCAGACAAAAGAAAAATCCACATTTTACTGATGAATAACAGAAACTCTTAAGCTTCCACAAATAACTTATCCAAGCATGCAGCCGGTGTCGCGGGTGGTGAGGCCGGGGTTTGCAGGCTGCCGCTAACATCTCCAAGTCTAACACTTCATCTGAGTAATGTCGTCACTTCCTTTAGTTGCCCACTGGGCAAAAACAAAACAAAACAAAACAACGATATCATACCCAGGGCTATGGAGTCTGGCCAAGCTTCTACCAGAGAGCCTGATTTGGGTAAGACAGAAACACTAAAGGACCCTATCGTGATTCTGATGCAAACAGCACAGGCCAGTGAGCCACATACTGGTTCAACAGCTGACAAATGTATCGTTTCAAACACTAAATGTCCTACCATTAATAATTTCTGCTAAAATTATTTCAGATGGCCACTTTCCTTCAGAAAACCCAATATAAACCCTTGTGGGTTGAGAAGCTAAAGGTGGCCACAAATGATTACATTCCCCAGTAATTAAAACTAGTTTTCATTTGCCCTTCTGCCCCTTTCATGCCCCCCAAAGAGGCTTACAATGCTCCTTTTACATGTAAGAGAACTATCCGAAACTACTTAACTGTACCAGCCTGCGGAACGTGTTTTACCAAATCTGTGTGGCCCGTTAAGGCTTCTTAGTGTGAACAGGGGCTGCTCACACGATGCTGCTCGCGGCCGGTCCGGTGTCGCTGGCAGGATCAAGGGCAGCAAGCATTCGTTAGCTGTCTCTACTCACCAGGGCGCTCAAAGCCATGCCAGGAGTACATCTTTCTACTTCTTTATGTCTCCTAAGGGTCCTAATCGGGATCAATCATTCCCGTAGTGTAGGCAGCTAGTCACTATTCTGTGACGTGGGGGATGCTGGTAAAGGGCTCCTGTGCCCCTAAATAACTCCTGTGCCAGCCTGTCAAAGTAGCTGAATTTAAGGAAGAGAGGTTCGATCCTAGGGAGTTTGTAGGGCTATCAGGTGGTTAACAGGTATTTACCGAACACACATTGATAAGTCCAACACAACAGGAGGTCGGGCATGGTTGGTATGACCAAGGACAGGGACCAGAGTTCACCAGTATCATTAAGATAAAAATGTAGTGTTTTTCAATGGTATCAAAATCAAATTTATTTTTAGGAAAATGTGAAGTATTTAAAAATCTTTGCATGGTTCATGCAAGGGGCAGCAGTGCGTCCTGGAGGAAGGGCCAGCCTTCCACCTGCTTTTCCAGCCTCACTTCTGAGCATCCGGTGACCCAGCCCCTCTGGATGAGCAGTAGCCCCTAAGCCGCTCGACTTGCTTGCCAGGCTCTGTGCCAACTGCCGAGCACACACAGATAAAGGCAGGGTCCCTGCCCCTAAGCAGCTCCCGGTTGGTCAGGAAAGAACCACGGCACCAGAGACTGGTACGGGGAACTGGGCGCTCCAAAGGGGTGCGTGACCTGGCCCTGAGGGCAGGGGGTGGGCAAGCAAGGAAGAAAGTGACCCTGGGCTGAGTCTTCAGGGAGGTGGAAGCCTCTGATGCAGCTGCAGGAGTGGCATGGGCAGGGGCCCCCACGCATCCAGCCACTGGGCATGCAGGAAGCAGGCATGCATGGCGCTCTGATCCGAGCGTGGTGGAAGATGAGCTGGGGAGCAGGCAGGCACCCATCACGGGGGTCACTCCACTGTGGCTGAGGAAGAGCCACTGAGGGTCTGTCTCCTTTGGCTTTTACAACAGGGAAGTGTGCTTGCTATAAATACTTTAGAAGGTACAGATCAAGAAAAAGATGACAAGTATTCAAAATTCCATGATTTAGAGTTAACCACGATTAACATTTTGATAAAATCACTCTTCCCAACCCCAGTGCAGCTCTTTCTGCCCTTGGGTCCTGTCCCCATGCTTCAATAAAATCACCTTTTTGTACCAAAAAAAATTTTTTATATAATCTTTTATGTATGTGTGATGTGTGTTTATACTACTACTAATTTCAAAAATGGAATCATTTAAAGGTGTGGTGTACACATACCATGTAATACTACTCAACCTTAAAAATTCGAACATATCCAACAACATGGAGAAACCTTCAGGACATCGTGCTAAGTGAAACAAGTCACTCATAAAAAGAAAAATACCGTGTGATTCTACTTATATGAGGTACTTAGATTAGTCAAATTCGCAGAGAAAGCAGAATGGTGGATGCCAGGGACTGGGGGAGGAAAAAGTTGTTTGACGGGTACAGAGTTCCAATTTTGCAAAATGAAAAGCGCTTCGGACACTGAGTATGCCCTTAACACCACTGACTGTATACTTAAAATTGGTTAAGACAGTAATTTTATTTGTTTGTTTGTTTGTTTATATTTTATTTTCAGAGAGAGAGAGAGAGCAGTGGAGCAGCAGAGAGAGAGGGAAAAAGAGAATCCCAAGCAGGCTCTGGGCTGTCAGCGCAAAGTCCGACATGGGGCTCAATCTCATGAACCGTGAGGTAATGACCTGAGCTGAAATCAGGAGTTGGACGTTCAACCAACTGAGCCACCCAGGTGCCCCAGTAATTTTATATTATGTGAATTTTACTACAAAAATTTAAAAAATAAATGTTAAAAACAAAATCAACAAATCTCTTAATACTTTTTAAACATTTTTGTGATCATTCTTCTGTGTGAGATACACATATATAGACATCCAACAGTATTTCAAGAGACTGTAGAGTGTTCTTGTAGAGATCTATCTTAATTTACTTAATGTGAGAGAATTATTTTTATGGAAGTAACCTGCAATTGCTTGGCTAACAGGAGCGGCCGCTACAGGGAAGAGATAAAAGGCCACAGAAGAGAGGGGAATACTAACAGAGGAAAGGTCTTTAAGGATGCATGAGGAGATGGCATTTGGGGCTCAGGTAATGTGCTGGCCTTAAACAGGGGGAAAGTGAATACCACACCCTCTGAGGTAAGGATATGAAGACAGATATGACGATATTTGCATTTATGAGGAAGAGTTAGGGCAGCTGAAGGAAGTCAAGAGACTGGATGCCTCAGTGATGTTAAAGAGGTGGAGGGAGTAGGGTATGGAACAGCTAGAAAGATGTATAATGATGTCCAGAGAGAATAGGACACTGAGATTAAGACTTCTGAGGGGGCACCTGGGTGGCTCAGTTGGTTAAGTCTCCAACTCTTGGTTTTGGCTCAGGTCATGATCTCAGTGTTTGTGGGTTCAAGCTCTGCACTGGGCTCTGTGCTGACAGCACAGGGCCTGCTTGGCATCCTCTCCTCCCTCTCTCTGCCCCTCCTCCACTCACACTCTCTCTGAAAATAAACAAACATTAAAAAAATAGTTTTGAGGTGAAGAAGTATTCTGAAGAGGAATTTGTGTGGAGGGTTGGGAGTGAGCAGCTACGGTTTAATTGGAGGTGAACTTATTAAAATGGTCCCATGGATTTTGAGGCCATATTTATGTTCAGATGATCCAGGATGGTGCCATTGCCAAGGGTTCTGACAAGAGGTGGTGAGGCAGCAAGGCAGAGGAGACATGGAACCAGGTCCTCAGTTCCTCAAGGAATGAATGATGTGACTGGGAGCTGGATGGACAGCAGTGCTGAACATGGGCAAAGGTGGTCTACCACGTTTGCATGACACACCTTTTCCTGCAGTGGCCCATACAGGAGAGTGAGAGAGCCATCAGCCAAAAGGTCAAGGTCATTATTACACATGGATTCTCTTGGGGCAGAGGAAAAAATGAGAAGAATCAACAGAGGACCAGAAAACATTAAGAGGGAATCAAAACACAAGAAATGATACGTGAGAGTAGGGGAGGTGGGTGTGACAGGTCTTGCTGACACAGTTAGGTGGTGGAAGAGGTAGGAGGTCATGGGGTTATGGACACAGGTGGACGGCCAGGCTTGAACAAAGGAAAATGACAGCAGGACCCAGGTATGGTTTCAAAAAAGTGGTAGGAAATGCTAGTAAGTTTGTAGAGAGATAGCATACTATGAGACTTCTGGTTCTCAGAGCACTTTCTTGGGTATTTCCAAACTCTTTATCACAATTTCTTTTTCTCAATAACACATTTGTCACATACTATACTATTTCCTTATCTATTTCTGGTTGGTCTTTTCCAATGGATGATAAAGCTTCCTGAGGGCAGGAATGCTGTCTTTTGTTCACTGTTCCATTACCAGCACCTAGAGGATGTCTGCACACAGTAACACCTCAATAAACCATACTTGTTGAATGAATGAATGAATGAATGAATGATAAAGCCCAGTTAGGATAAGGATATCCCATGGTGTTTGGAGAATTGCAGGGAAGGTCTTCTCTATGAGGAAGCTATCTTATGGGATTCAGTCTTAGGGGGACAGAAATTGTTTAAAAAATTTTTTAATGTTTCATTTACTTTTGAGAGAGAAACAGAGCATGAGTTGGGGAGGGGCAGAGAGAGAGGGAGACACAAAATCTGAAGCAGGCTCCAGTCTCTGAGCTGTCAGCACAGAGCCCGATGTGGGGTTCAAACCCATGAACTATGAGATCATGACCTGAGCCGCCGTTGGACACTTAGCCAACTGAGCCACACAGGTGCCCCTTAGAGAGATTTAAGCCAGGCTTCCGTCCAGGCTGTATCTGCTCTTTTGTTCATTTTCCCCCTTCTTCATATGACTACTCCTTTTGGTCCTGTAAGACTCAGCTTGGGTGTCACTATCTCTTGGTAGTGCTGAGGGTGCTCTTGGCTGCTCTCAAGGCCCAGCCATTCTTCTCTCCACGCTGTGCTTTCCCTGCTGTAGGATAACTATTTACATGTCGGTCTCCCCACTAGACTGAGCAAACACAGTGTACCTCAAACACACAGTAGGGCCGCTACAAATGTTTGCTGGATATATAAATGGAAAGCACTGCATATGTGAATTGGGCAATAAGAGCCTATATTTTTCCTTTCCTTCATGCTCAATTCTGTCATGTACTAATCTGCACTTTGGCCCCATGGAGCAAGGGGACTTCTGTTGCAAGGGCAACCGGGTGGGAGGCAGCTTAGCAATCAACAACAAAGATAAGTTGGAGTCTTCCTGTTTAAGATAAAGGAGGGGTCCACTGGCTTTTGTGTGCCCACTTTCCTGCCCACATGACCACAGGCAAGCCTGTGATAGCATGATGGAGCACTGAAGTGCGACAGCTGCCCAGCTGACAGAATGAAAGAGCACCCAGGGAACTCCTTAAAAATGTCTGACTTGGTCTGAAATGCAGCCTGCATTTTTACAGCTCTTCAGATGATTCTTTCGCTGGGCCTGGCCCAGGTTGAGAATCTCTACCTCCAGCTCCTTGACATTTTCTCCTGCTGTGTGGCGCTGTCCAAGGTAGCAACTCCTCATGCACTTCTTCACCCCAGTGACTGCCCAAGCCTGCCATGGGCAAGAGTCAATGGTTGTTTGAACAACCCAGTGGAAGAGTGCTGCACCCTAGGGCAGTAGCAGAAGCCAAACCACACGGCTAATTGTACTGAAGGAAAGCATAACTTTGTGTTCAATCTAAATAAAACTGTGTTGTCCTATAGGCCCAAAAGGCTGTTTAAAGTTAAATTAATCCAAATTAAAATTTTCAGTTGGGTCACCTGCATGGCTCAGGTGGTTAAACATCTGACTCTTGATTTAGGCTCAGGTCATGATCTCATGGTTTGTGAGTTTGAGCCCTGCATCAGGCTCTGTGCTGACAGCATGGAGCCTGCTTGGGATTCTCTCTGTCTCCTTCTCTTTCTCTACCCCTCCCCTACTCGTGCTCTCGTTCTCACTCTCTCTCTTTCAAAAATAAATTTTTTTAAACTTAAAAAAATTTAAAATTTTTAGTTAAAAATTCAGTTCTTCAGCTGCACACTTAAGTGCACAACGGACAGTGTATTGCACAGTGCAGAAATAGAACATTTTCACCAAATAGAAAGTTCTACTGGATATTACTAACATAACAACAAAAAATCCCTTTCTTCTGAAAATAACCTGTGGTTATATTCATTTTCTGCTATCATGGGCAAAATGAACCACATGGTTTGTAGAGGGTAAACAAACAATTTCAGGTCATTCCTTCTTAGCAGTCACACCTAGATGGGTGAGAGTGGCCCTTTATGCCCTTTTTCCAGAATGAGAACACACACAGGAATTCTACGCTCTCAGGAACAAAAGATTTTCTTTTTTTAATTTTTTAAAAATGTTTTATTTATTTTTGAGAGAGAGAGAGAGTGAGCATGAGCAGGGGAGGGGCAGAGAGAGAGGGAGACACAGAATCTGAAGCAGGCTCCAGGCTCTGAGCTAGCTGTCAGCACAGAGCCTGATGCGGGGCTCGAACCCACAAACCGTGAGATCATGACCTGAGCCAAACTCAGAAGCTTAACCCACTGAGCCACCCAGGTGTCCCAAACAGAAGATTTTCTGAATAGTTCCATATATGTATTAGGGCAGCAGTGACTTTCCAAATTCTTTGACCATGATTGACAGTAAACAGAAATATTTTATATCACAGCCCAAAACACAGATATATATGTATATAACTGAAACTAAAGGTTTTACAAATCGATATTAGATTATCTTTACTACATATTTTGCACTTGCATATTTTCTTTAATATTCTATTATATTGTATTTTCTGTTTCATTACAAAATTAATCTACTTCACTATTTTCCCAGCCCTATCGACCCACAGTTTGAAAAACCACTATCTTAAGATATAAGTTATCCACACAAAACTGGGACTCAACTTCATACCTCAGAGTTAATAACCAGCTAGATAATAATAGCTAACATTTATCGGACACTTACTACCTGCCAGGCACTGTGTTAAATGTCTAATATTCATTAGCTTATTCAAGTCTAATGATAACCCACAGAATAGGTGTCTGAGCATTGGAAAGGTCTAGGATTTTATGCTATTTGCATAAGTTTCCTGCCACAGTTTCAGGGATGCTGGCAGAAGACCCAAGACTCCTGAGTCAGGGACAAAGGACTTGATTACTCTCAGCAATAGCAGTCGCTGGAGCACCTGCATTTTCTTGGAACCATTCTTCACTCCAATTCCCTCAGGGTGTCATAGAGGGTCACGAGACCAATGCACACACAGTGAGCAGCATTCCTGGAGAGGAACTCTGACCTGGGGAAACTCAAATATATTACACAAGATGTAAGCATGCCTGCCCCTTGCTTCTGAGGACAACCCTACCTCTATATCCAAGACTGTTCACTACACAAACATCCTTAAAAAGACAACCCAGGACAAAAGCACAGTCGGTGCCTCTCTTTGTAAAGACCTGTCAAAATGCATGGGACACTCAGAGAACTGTCTCCCATCAGTACGCGCCATAGTACCTATAATAGCTCAAAAAGAATTGGGTAACTTACTCAAGATTACACAGCTAGTAACCCAGGTCCACATGACACCTCAGCCTCTGCTCATGACACCTTCTTCTCAGGTAATGGGCAGTGCAACAGAAGGAGGGAAGTGTTTGTCACTCATTTAGTCATTCCCATGTGAAATCTGCTCCTCTAGGAAGCAATTAACTATATATAATTTCTAATAGGCCATTTTTTTTCACATTTTCTTTAAGGATCCCATAAGAACAGTATCGTATGAATAGGGGTTGATAAACTTTTCCCATAAAGGGCCAGAGAGTAGAGATTTTCAGCTTTATGGGCCAAATGGGCTGTTTCAACTACTTGACTCTGCAGTGGTTGTACAGAAACAGTCATAGGTATTATGCAACCAGCGGGCATGACTGTGTTCCAATAAAACTTTATTTACAAAATTGTTTGCCAACCTCCATCCTCAGACAACTGGGTGGGATACAAAAAGATTACATGATATAATTTCTACATGCAAAGAAACAATGATTAATTTGGAAAGTCACGGTAAACATGCCAACATGCCACAGGCAAGGAAACCAGGAGAGATGTGAACCTGAAGTCAGCCTAGGTTCAACATTAGAGTCTTGTTAAGTCAGCCCAGACAGAGAATGTCAAGAACTGGTGTAAAATATTCATAGGCCAAAAGTAGAATGGAGTCCACACATCATCTCTCTGTGATGACTGTGGTCATGCCAAAACTCTAAGAAATGAATTATCTGACTTCTTAAGGATTTTTTTTAGCTCTTACGTGCTCAATAAGGGAGCAGTTATCATCCAGAACAATCTTCTATAATTCCCCATGTGATGAAATGAATCAAAACCTGTGTTATGAATAAGGAGGAAGTAACCGTGAAAAAAAAAGTTTCTCTGGCCCTGGGACCATGCTAGGGATTTCACAAATAGTGACCAACAGCTAATAAAGAACACCATTTCTGAATAGCCAAATTCACAGCCCTGTAAGTGAATATTCAACTTGGTTCAATGGCCTGATCTTAAAAGATCGTCATGTGGCCACTTTTGATCACAACAGTATCCTTCCCACAAATCAGTTAGTGGAAAATTTTTGTCTTTATTTTCACATGCACACAAAGATGACAAAATTTTGGTATACAAATGGCAACCCACTCCTTTTCGTGCAAATCAATTCTTATGCCACATATAAGCTCAAATTAAAATGGACAAACACCAATCAAAATGTCATAGAAAAAATAATCAGCTTATTCAGGAACAATTCTATTAGCTGCTAAAATTACAGGACGATAAATATTGTTCTTGTGAACACTGTGCTGTCATTGACAAGACTAGAAAAATTTTCAAAATGACAAAGCCTAAGATATGTGGGAACATGATACCATGAGAAAGAAAAAACTGTCATCCTTAAGTGAATATTCCTGCTACTGCATATAGGTATATTTTAGTTGCTAGCGTTTCTATGTAAATACTATTTAAGTTTCAGTGAAAAGCAGAATTTAGAAATTCCAAGAGATACAGTTCCACTAGAAATTCCAAGACAATTACACTACAGAATTCGAATTCTAATTTATAAAACACTCCTGCAAAAAATAATATTTCTATGTGAAATGCTTTACAATAGCATCGATATTTCTTAACACGAACTTTGACTCATGAATCAATAGAATGAAAAATAATTTGAAAGACTGTTTTATTAACCAGCCCTGTTTAAATAATATAATGCCTATTTTGATTATATATAGTTTCGTTTTTGTCTTTTTTTTTTTAAGTACTCTCTACTCCCCAATGTGGGACTTGAACTCACAACCCCGAGATCAAGCATCATATGCTCTACTGACCGAACCAGCCAGGTGCCTTTGGCTATGTACAGTTTTAATTTATGCTTTAAAACTTCCAATTATTACCACTTAAATTATTTCTTTGGCAGCTAAGTCATTATAAATGTAAAAAAACAACCCAGGAAGAAGTCTACTTTGTTAATAAATGAAATGTCTGATGTAAGGCTATGTTATTTCTGGAGACATTTATGTTTACATTCAGTTGAAAACCATTATAATTCATTATAATTACTGCAGTGTTAAATAACACCATTTAAACTACAGGCTAATTTCCTCTACTGCCATAGTTAATCACAATTACTTCTCTCTTTTTAAAAAATTTTTAAAAAATTTAATGCTCATTTATTTTTGAGGGAGAGAGACAGACAGCATGAGTGGGGAAGGGGCAGAGAGAGAGGGAGGCAGAGGGTGAGTGGGGAAGGAGCAGACAGACGGAGACACAGAATCTGAAGCGGGCCTCAGGCTCTGAGCTGGCCTCACAGAGTCCGACGCGGGACTCGGAACTCATAAACCGTGGGATCATGACCTGAGCCGAAGTTGGACACTTAACCAACTGAGCCACCCAGGAGCCCCCACAATTACTTCTTAACCTTTGTCTACACTTGCCTAAAAGCATTACATGACTTTCAACAGTTTTTCAAAGACCAAACTCCTTTGTATTCCACAGGCAGAGTCTGTATCACTGTCTTCAGAGATAGAGGACTCTGCAGCCTGGAACAAAATCTGAATGTCCCAAGGGCATCCGGTACTTGTTAAAGAAGAAAAGTAGCCACAACGACAAGCTGTTGCCTCTCCTGTCCTACCTGACAAAGTCCACGGACATGTGATCACTTATATTTGGTCTGACCCTTAGGGAAAACCAAAATCTACTTTCAAAATGAAATTACTTTTACTTTCTAGATTGCACTAGGGAAGAAAAAAAAAAAAGATTTCCAGATTCAGTTTTAAGACCTCTCCTTTTATATAAAATTCTTAAAACAACATTGTTTCCCATTTATTATATTAAAATTTAAATCAAAAGGTACAAACTTCTAGTTATAAATAAATATAAATCCAGGGGATATAACATATAGCATGGTGACTATGGTTAATAAAACTATGTTTGAAAGTTCCTAAGAGAGTAGATCTCAAAAGTTCTCACCACAAGAAACTTTGTACCTATACGATGGTGATGGACTTTAACTAGACTTAGTCATTTTGCAATATATGCCAATATCTCATCATTATGTTGCACACCTGAAACTAATGTTATATTGCCACTTTGATATAAAAATATATACATATCATGAAGCACTTACAGGCAAAAAGTGATTCTGAAAAACAATTTAGAATGTAGTAAAAAGCGAGGATTTATGGGACGGACATATCTATTTAGACCATTTGTGACTATTTGCTACAACCCAGCATGCAGAAGTCAGCAAGTGGTTAGGAGGGCCGGAAGCCTGCACGATTTGTAGGCAGTCTCAGGGTCACTTGGGTTTCTGTGGTCACTAGGCTGCCTGACCAAGGGCACCAGCTTTCAGAGGCCACAGGCTGGCCGCAGCGAGGTCTCCCCTGGTTTACATATGATGCAATGACCACCTCTCACCACTCAGGACTTGTTTCCACAGAAAACAACTCAGAATGCTTGAGCCTCACAGGCCTGCAGATGTCCGTCTGTGTATCACTGTCACACTGCAACATGGGAGGCGAGGGGGTTGAACTAAATGGGTTCTGTGGCCAGACTGCCCGGGTTCAGATTCTGCCTCTATGACAGAGTGGGATGGAGGAACCGTGGGATTGTGGCAGTGCTTATATGGATCAAAGGACTGCTGTGAGAAACGAAATAATGCATGTAAAGCATTCAGCATGGAGCCCTGTAAGTACTCGGTGGTGCTGCTTGTTATAATTAGTGATCACATATGTCTAAGATCAGTGTTTCTCAAAAGTGGGTCCCAAGCCTGGTTTCAGAGGCAGGATTTTACATCATGATCTAGGATACACACATTCACTTATATAATAACACCGCAAACACTGAGCCTCCTTATATAGTCCTCACTAGATATGGCCTGGGCAGTGCAGAGTCAGGATTTGAACCCAAGGGCCCTGTTAATGTAGTGCTTTTAATGAGTACGCTCCTTGTGGCCTGGTATTTGCCATACATGGGAGAACCAAAAATTTCATCAATCACTAGCAGCCCCTACTAAGAGGGACGGATAGTGAGAATTCCTAGTCTACTACTACATATTCCATTTCATTTAAAAAATGCTGATCCTAACCCTTTAAATCAATTTCATGACTTGGGACACATGATTTGAAAAATACTGTTAAGCGTCGTATGAAAAATTTTTAGAAACACCAATAAAAAAGTTAAATGAATATATATATCTTATCTTAGAGGCTTCACCATGTCATTGTGCATTGTAAATCTCAAACAAAGAAAGGATTATCTGGGACATTTCCTGAATGTACTCAAGCATCCCTAAGTGATGCTTGAGGAACTCCTTGAGGCAGGGGTACTCATTTAGCAGATTTATGGGAATTTTAAGGGGAACTGGCTGTGTGTCACCATCCACCTCCTACCTCTCTTCAAATGACCCTCCCCTGGAAAAATTTAAAAGTGCAGAAACTTGCTTTTTGTTTTAATTTTAGAGAGAGACAGAGAGACAGAGACAGAGTGCGTACACCGTGGAGGGAGCAAAGGGGGAGGAGGGAGAAGAGAGGGAGAGAGACACAGAGACAGAGAGAGAATCTTAAGCAGGCTCCACACTTGGTGCAGAGCCCGATGCAGGGCTGGACTCCATGACCTGAGCAGAAATCAAAAGTCAACTGACTGAGCCACCCAGGCACCTCCAGAAACTGACTTTAAGAATAAGTGTTTCTATAATGTGCAAGGGAGCAAATTCAAGCAAGTTCAAGAACACAGATACATGGGGCCAAGCATCTCAACAATTCTGGGTGATGCTTATTTTTGTGGCTAGCAAATATCTATAAATTAAAAAAGTAAATTTTCTTTTTAGAGTGGGATGGGACTCCAGCATAAAACACATCCTTTAGAGTAAATTGCTAGTGTTTTTCTGTAATAACAGGATGACAGAGCGGAATCTTATTTCCTGGTTCTCTCAATGCTTATTTCCACTTTCTTCTAAAGAATAATCACCATCAAATGTTACCTCTACAGAAAACAGGTGAAGACAGTTCAGGGATGTACTGTCCAGTATGATAGCCACTAGCCCCATGTGGCTATTTAAATTAATTAAAATTAAATAAAAAGTGAGTTCCTCAATTGAACTAGACACATTTCAAGTGCTCAACAACCACATGTGGCTCGTGGCTAGCCCCCGGACAAATTATGGAACATTTCCATGACTACAGAAAGTCTAAGGGACAGTACTGATACAGAGAAAGACCATTTGCAGATGCTTAAAGAAAACTATTTATTTCTTATTTGGGAAAAGAGTTCCAAGCCCTGCTCTGCAGAGGTGGCCTGACTTAAACCACTGTGGGATTAAATTTGAAGGCTACTGCCCAAAGATCCCGTTATTCTCTCAAAATACCATTCCAACTGGCCTAAAATCTCTTTGCATTAAGACTTTCCATTGCCACAAGTTATCTTTCCAAATCCAAACAGGACAGGAAATGCTGTTTGGAGACAGCAACGACTTGTTAAAGGGCTACTAACTCATAAGTGAGTTTGAAAGTACGTAGAGCAGTTTATGAAAAACCATAAAGACACACAGCAACATCCGATCCAGGAAGAAAAGTCCACAGTTACAGTAGGTAGGGATAAACTTCGGTCGTTACCCTTAGGATAAAGAAAATATTATTACACACCTGAGTCTGTTCCTAGACTTTTCATGAATTTAGACCCAGATTCTGTAATGGTCTTTGTATCTCCTTTTTAGAACTTTAGCACATATCTTATTTGAGCCTCACAGAACCTAATTACCACTGGAGTGTGGATTCTGAGTGCTATAGATTCTTCTGCTGAAGGGGAAGACTGAGAGGTAATACATTATCTTGTCAGTGTCTGTCTTGCTTAATTGGTTACTGAAATGATCCCTAGTGGCCAGATTATAGTGAAAGCAAATGGCTAAAATTGCAGGGGCCAGCTAGCTTTTCCTGTTTCATGACTGCAGGCTGCCCTGCTAATCTGGCCATTGTGCTGCAGAGGTGTGCTTGGATCACAGAAGAAACAAAGCAGGGGCACTGACAAGAGGGTAAAGCAAAGTGCTGTCCCTGTTGGTGATCACCAAGCAGGTAAAGTGAGCACCACGCACAAAAAAAAAAAAACCCTACAAGGTCATTGTAAGCATGATTGTGGCAGTTCTATGACAAAGGCTAAACATTAGGCATTATGATGTTCATACAGAAAATTATTCCACAGAGCAAACTCTCTCCTCCACAAAGCAATCTGTGTATGAAAGGCATTTGATGAGAAATACGTGAATTAAGCAACTGCTATAGAGACACTTTAACATCAGTTTAAATAATCCAAACAGATTGCCTATGGCTAATGGCAGACTTAACAAAAGTGCACCGTCCAAATCCTTTAATATGTTTGTTCAATGTCATGCCAGCTACCAACCAGTTATTATTTCTTTATCCTTTTATTTGCCATGTTCAGGTTTTGTGCTTCCAAGTTGGGAAGCTTGCAAAACATTTATTAAATAATGTACAAATAAAGGACACACCATTAAAATTCCTGTGATTATGCCTTGAAGATTAAACTCACATTTCTAGTTAAGAGATGACAGCTATAGCTAATCTCAGAAACATGGTGTCTCTAGGACTCATGGAAAAAAAGTTTGGGATTTAATGCATGAGCGCTGAAACAAAAATTCTTTGATCTGCAAATATCACATATATGAGCCTAACAATTTTTCCTTGAAAACTTTAAGTAGGTCAACTTATTAACCACTGCCATGGCGTTTATATATTCATATTTGCCTATCGGTCTGATGAACTGCAGCACAGAGTGGAGTCACTGCCCTGCATTATAAAAAAATTGCCTTTGATTCCAGCAGAGAAATGAAGAAGCAGAAACTAATATTACTGTTTGGCTTTGTTATATTGTAATGGACCCAATTCGGTTTTTTTTTTTTAAACATATCATTAGTATATGTGGTTCCCAGACAAGACCTCACATGTTGTAAGTAGGAATGGGTTCACTCAGGGAGAGCTTCCACCCCAACTGGGCTATGTTCTCACATTTGCAGTCAAAATCCTGGCTCAGCCATGAAAGACTGGCCAGAATCAACCTGACCCCCCCTCCCCCCCAATCAGTGAAGTGTTTGGGATATAATAAAGTGCTCTAGAGGGAAGAGTGGACAGAGAATAAGGATGGGTAGAGAAAAGGGGAATCTTAATTTAAAATGGGAAAAACACTCTGATTCTTGAGTTGATTCATTTATGGAGGAGAAAACCACTAAACAAGGTCTTTCTCCATAATCCAAAGTAATCACTTTTTTATTGCAATGGATGACCAAACCGCCTCGGCAACCACCCCCCGCCCTACCGCTGCCTCCGCGGAGAAACCGAAAACCGAAAACGTTTCTTTGCAAGTGTGCACCCGGGAGTGGAAAGCAAGACCGTGCATTTAGATAGAGTGGAGGGCAGTGCACCGGGCAAAGCAAGTTAGTGCCTTCTTCCCGGATCCCTCGCTTGCCGAGCCAGCCTGACTTGGCTAACGGTAAAGTGAACAGCGAATGGCAGAGAGACCCGGGGGCCAAATCTGGGGTCGCTTCTGACTAGAGTCCACCCGACAACAAAAGGCCTGGGGATCCGGAGGGGGCGGCGGGTGGGGACACCTGTCAAAGGACGGGACGGAGCCGCAGCCGGCGGGCGGCGCAGGGGCTCGGCGGACAGCACTGCGGCGGCGGCGGCGGCAGGGACCGAGGCGCGTCGGCTCGGCGCTCGCGCGCGGGGGAGAGCCAGAGGGGACCACGGGGCGCCGCCGGACATTCGCGTCTCGCCCGGGAGGGGCTCGGGCGGGCGGCTCCGCGCCCGGGGCGCTCCGGGAGGAGACCCGAGCCGAGCAGGGCCCCGGCGGCCGGGAGGACCCCGCCGCCCGCGCCCCGCTGCAGCTCCCGCCGCTCCCGGGCTCCGCCTCCGGGCTGGGCGCGGAGCCGGGCCCGACGCCCCCCTGGCTGCCGGGCGGCCCGGGCGGAGGAGGGGGCGCCGCGGGCGCCGCGCCTACCTGCTCCGGTGCGGCGGGGCCGCGGTCGCCTCGCGGGGCCGTGACCTGCGGCGGCGGCGGCAGCGGCGGCGGCGGCAGCAGCGGCGAGGAGGGCGCTTCCTTCAGGAAGGGGTGGGATCTGCTCGCCCGGCCGCCCCCGCCCGCCGCGCGGCGGCCCGCCCCCGACTTATTCTGGGGTCCCCGCCGCGAGGCTTCCCGCTGAGAGCGGAGCCCCCCGCCACTACCCTCCGAGCCTCCGGCTGCCGCCACCCTTCGGGTCCCCTAATAGTTACCCAGGACCGAAGCTGCGTGTGGACGGCCGGACCGCTTCTTTCCAAAGCCTTTGTGGACGCGTTTGCCTGGCGCTCCTCACCCAACAAAAGGAAGGACAGAATCTGGGATCCTCCGCCTGGTGGTTATTTATTCTTGACCTGTTGTAACCTTCTAGCTAGCTCCCTTCTGTCCATACACCTAGGGTTTTTGCTCAGAGCAGCTAAAATTCATTTTCGTATCCACTGGCTGAATGGAGTTCTCCGCCACTCAGCGCTCTCCCGCGGTTTTCTTTCTTCGGAAAGAACAAACACCGGGCCAACTTCTGACCCTGGCAAGGAGCAGTGGACTCCAAGGCCTCCCTCCCAGCGCCAGGGTCTCCTCTGCGTGTTACAAAACTGTATCCATGGGCATTTTAGTAGATTCCCCCACCTCAGTCTTCAACCTACCGGGGGACCCTGTCAGTGACCTCCAGCAGCAGCGTGGATCAATGCCATTTTTATTGCATGCCCGCCGTTAACTTCTATTCCAAATGCAGCTTTGCGGGGCTCTCACAGTGGGACCTCCTTTATCAACCTGCTTTAGGATGACTGCCATTCTTTTGGGGGGAGCCCTTACCACGCCCGTCTCTTCATCTGTTGCCTCTCAAAGCAACACGGTTCAAATCTTACAACATTCCAGAACGTTCCCTCCCCCCGCCCCCATAACTCTTGGAATCCTTGCTTACCTATGTGTACATAGATTTATTGTTACTGTTTATCTTGGCTATTAGACTATGAACTTCTTGAGGCCAGGAACCTTACCTTAAGGAATGCGAGTGTTATCTGTCCATCTCGTTAAAACAACAAAAACAGAAACTGACGCCTAATCTAGAAGCCCTTGAGAGTATGTGCTACATTTTTCTGAGGTTAGCCTGTATGTATTTTTCTGAGGAGAGAAACTGTATTTTTCATCAGACTCTCAAAGTGATCCGTGAGTCCTTCGTAGGTAAGAATTGCTTGAGTGCTAGGGCACCTGGGTGGCTCAGTCGGTTGAGAGTCCGACTTCAGCTCAGGTCATGATCTAGGGTTGGTGAGTTCGGTCCCCACATCCGGCCCACTGCTGTCAGCCTATCAGGAAAGAGCGCGCTTTGGATCCTCTATCCCCCCCCCGCCCCCCCCGCGCCTCTCCCTCCTGCTATCCCTCCAAAAAAAATAATTATTAAAAATAATTGCCTGAGTCCCATCCATGAATGAACCCCAGCTCTGATGGGAGACCCACCCCCACTCCATCCATACCCCCCTCTGCCACACATTTCTCTCTACAGTACCCGGAGGAGCCCTCTAGCTAAACCTTCTTCCAATCCATTGTTTTAAAACTTCTGGATCCATCCAATTAGTGGACCCTCTCAACACTGTCTGCACATCAGAATCACCAGTGAGGGCTTTAAAAAAGATAAGTGCTTGGTTCCACCTCAGATACACGTCACAACCAGAACAGGGGGAGGTGGGGAGGGCTGGGAGGGGAGAGGTGGGATCTGGACATGGGTATTTTTACAAAGAGCCATAGGTGATTCCGACCTGTCCATGAGTAAGTGGTTGTCTTTCTTAGGAAAAGGATCCCCGATTTAGAAAATGTTCTTACTTTTCCTTTTCTCCACGGAAAGATTGAGAGCCCTGGCACTATGTTTAATTTATTTGAACATTTTCATTTTCACTTAGAGCCAGATCCACTTTTGCTTAAGAAACCAACTTGAATTTGTGAGGCTCGCAGGCTCAGTGCCATTTGTCAACAGCACTAAATCACTGCCACCTTCATCTCCACAATGTCCATCCAAATAAACCCAAAGCGTGAAATAAATTGTATTCCTGACAGTGATATTGACAGGTGAAATATGTTAAAGTACTGGCCATGAAGGAGGGCTGATTGCTCTAAGGAGATCTGTTAATATCATGAGAGTTCTAGTGAACCTTCAAGAAAACTGATGACAAACAAAACATAAGTTTATCTATGCTTTGATCTTTCTTTTATTGCTCTCGAAATCCTACCCATTAAAATTTGTTCACTGTGTACTCAATGTGACCTTTGATGTTTTAAATCATGTATGGGTGTAAGATCGAAATACTTTCCTAGAACTGGTTGTCTTTTAAAAAAAAATGTATATAAAGATTCATCCTGTATTCTTAAATGATTTGTTGACAGTGTTCCAAAATGCTTTAGGCAGAACAAACAGGGTTTAAGGTCAGGCAATAGACGCCAACCACAAGCTTCATGGAGTAGGACGGAGATCCATATGCAGAGACATAGTCACTCCACAGCACCGTGATTGGGACACCGTGCCGCCCGACCAAATCTGCTGACCACACTGCTGAACAGCAGAGGCGTCCGTCTACCTGAGTAGGGATGATGGTTTTTCTGAGATAAAAGAACTTGTTATCTGACTGAAACCACGACAAAGCATTTAGAATGATGTGGAAATTCTATATTTTGCTCATTTCCTCTCTCTTAGGAAGCTAATTGTGTTGTTGTTTGTGATTCAAATCACTTCCTTTATTCATTTGGAAAAAGGGACTGGAGTCACAATTTATAAATAACGCTCCCAGGATGGTGGGATCCTTGTTGCTGGTTGAATCGCAATACATCGTGTTATAATAAAAATCTCTGTATAACAAAGTAATTGCCAGCCCTTCTCCAACCAGCGATAATTCAAGTGATCTCTGATAAACAGCAGAATCATGCGAAGTTGGTGAAATGGCATTTGATCTTTTCCAACATCTACCTGAGAAAGAAACTTGATAGGGGTAATTGGAAAGAGAACGAGAATACCTTTGGTAACAGAATGTTAAATTGGAGCTATTATTTCATTTCCATTTTGACAGAGGACCCAGATAATACTTGTCAGCCCCTGTCACATTCCAAGCAGGTGCAGGACCGCTATATAGGACTTGTGAAGGAGCGTTTCCTTAATGTCTCACTTACCTGGAAAATGTGAAAGGGTTGAGGTAGAGGCTAGTGAAATTGCTTGTCAGAGAAGGGTTTCTGTAGAGGAATTGAAGGTATTCTAAGGGATGCCTCCTATGCCCCCCCCCCAGGGGCATGTTGGAGGGAGCTTTTCTCTCACCTTAAGTCTGGTGAGGGGTACTTCAGGCAGACCTGTTGGAGAGCTTGGGGTGCGTTCCCTGCAGTTTGGGGAATGCCAGGGGCTGGTGTCTGCTCATGCTTGAGAAATCTTAAAGGGCCAGAGTTGGCAAAAAGGGCCTGAACACAGGGTAGAGGCCACAGTAGGGGAAGTAATTACTCCCACAGAAGACAAATCTAAAGAGAGGGAGACTGACAGTGTGGGCTTGACTTTGCTCCTACCCAAGAAGATTGCCTGGAAAGGCAGAGACCCGGCAGAAAGAACCCGGAGGTTTGCCTCCAGATGGCCAGGGCCCAGAGGAAGAGTCTGAGGCAGCAGTCAGAGGCAAAATGAACTTGCTTGTGCCGAGGAAATGGGTGGTGAGAGGTTCCTCAGAAGGGTGGTAGTGGTGAGACAGGTTCTGCCCACGAGAGAAAGTGTCAGTTGGAAACCTCTGCCGTGGTAGAGCCGCCTAAGGCCTTTCTGCCTCCTTAGCTCTCTCTTTCCCTGCCCTAACCCTAGAGGGTTAGGCAGCTTCATGAGACAAAAGGAGGGGAGAAGCACCAGGATGGGAGAAACACAGAAGAAACCTGCGATTACTCTACTTTGCCACTGAAGTGTAGAGTTTTTTATTATGACCCTGTACCAGACAAGGCTGTATTTTTGACTAAAATAATCCAGAGACCATTTTTATTATTTGGGTGTGACCCCAAAAGTCATAAGACCTCCACATTAATTCATCCAAGGGGCAGGAGAAGCATGCAGCCCCACAGAGCAGGTTTGAACAGACATGATGGAGGAGGTTAAGGCTGTTTTCTGATTATACCATGAGCCCCACTGGGTCAACATATCAGTGATACATTCAGATAGATTGCATTCCACCTCATACCTTATACTTTAAAACTTCTGAGGATGTCTCATTTTGGCATCTTACCTGAATTACAAATTAAGTGATATGTGTCAAGAAATTCCTTCATGTGTATATAAGTTATAAGTTAAGACTTCCAACAAGAAAGTTGGAGGCGAAGATACTAATTTAAACATCCAAATAGGGGGTGCCTGGGCGGCTCAGTCAGTTAAGACTCTTGGTTTCGGCTTAGGTCATGATCTCATGGTTTCATGAGTTCAAGCCCCACGTCTAGCTTCACCTTGACAGTTCAGAGCCTGCTTGGGATTCTGTCTCCTTCTGTCTCTGCCCCTCCCCCACTCACACTACCTCTGTTTCTCTCAAGATAAATAAATAAATTTTCAAAATTTTTAGTGAAAAAACCCCATCCAGGGGTGCCTGGGTGACTCAGATCAAGTAAGCATCCAATTTCAGCTCGGGTCATGACCTCATGGTTCGTGGGTTCGAGCCCCACATCGGGCTTTGTGTGACAGCTCAGAGCCTGGAGTGTCCTTTGGATTCTGTGTCTCCCTCTCTCTCTGACCCTCCCCTGCTTGTGCTCTATCTCTCTCAAAAATGAATAAACACTAAACAAAATTAAAATAAAACATCCAAATAGATCTAAATGTTGCTTTGACATTCTATTAAAAATAGTTGACTGCCACACGTTCCTCATCTCTAAATGGCTAGAATGAGATTAAAGGCATCTCTCAGTCAGAAAATTCTATGTTTTGAAAGGCTACAGACACGTACAGCATGTCCTAGATCAAGGACATATTAATTTTTCAGACCTTGCTCCACTGGGCCAGCGGCCCTCAAACCAGCATATCCGTAGTGCTCTGGAGCAGTAAAGGAGAAAGATTTCCAACACACGGACTAACACGCACAGGAGTGCCTTCCTGTGGGGGCTGACGTGTGGCTGAGGTTGATAGGATCACCGTGGTGACGGTCTCCATGTTACGTGCTCTGCAAATGGGATCTGGGAATCCCCAAGCACGTCTCTGTCCTCTCTTGAGTGCCAGGCATTCTCGTCTTGTTCCCATCCTCCAGTGGGAGAGCAGAGTTGCAAAGAGGTCTGTGGCTGGTGCTCAGGGGGAAACCCTCCAATAAACACCAGGTTCTGTGCACTGAATTTCACTGTGACCCCATTTTCCGTACTTGAACTAAGAGACTTGTTTGGAGCAAGAGAATAAGCCAGACAGTGTGAACAGTTTTGATTTCGATCAATCCCCTCTCTTTTAGACCTTTTGCCAACATGCATTAAGTTTATGGAAGCCATTCATTATTTATATGATAAAAAAGATACTTTCTAAATCAGACAGCTAAAGCTTAATCATTTTATAGCATGATATGCTTTTGTTACAAACGACTGTTTTTCAGGAATTTAGATGATTCTTATTCAGGCTTCCAGGAAATGTGGCTTCAGCTCTAGAGCTGTCTTGCTCCCTGCTGCCCCCTCAGCTGCCCCAGCTTCTACCCCCAGACCTTGTCATGACCAGCAACCAGAGTTAACAGGGCACAGGGTAGGTGGCCTGCTGGATCCTGCTTCAATGCTTGTGAACTGTTTTAAATATCACCCCTGGATAGGGGCTTAATTTCTCTTCACCAAAAAAAAAAAAGTATTGTTTTATCTACTATCATTCTCTCTTGCTCTCTCCCCACTCTTAGAATATGAAGTCCACATTCTATTTCCAAGCTTAACTCTTATTCTTATTTCTGTCCTTTCCCAAGACTCTCTCTTAAAGGTATCTAATCCTCCCTTCTCAAGTGCCTATAACCATGGGCATATTTCCTCCATCCGAAAAACAGCTTCCATGGGGGTGCCTGGGTGGCTCAGTCAGTTGAGTGTTGGGCTCTTGACGTAAGCTCTAATCGTGATCCAAGATTGTGGGATCAAGTATGGCGCTGGGCTCTGTGCTGACACCATGGAATCTACTTGGCATTCTCTTCTCATTTAAAAATGTATCAAGGTCATTTCTCCAAGTCGGTAGATATAAAGCTAACTCACTTAAAAAAGAAATCACAGCTTTTTTGAGATGTCATTCAAATACCATACAATTCATCCATTTAAAGTGTACAATTCAATGATTTTTAATATATTAACAGAGTTATGCAGCTATTACCATAATTAATTATAGAACATTTTCATCACTTCAAAAAGAAACCTCATACCCATTATCAATCATTCCCTACCTTCCCCCCAACACCTCTTCCAGGCCCTTACCATTCTAATCTACTTTCTGCCTCCATGGATTTGCCCAATCTGGATATTTTGTACAAAAGGATTTATATAATATGTGGTCTCTGGTGTCTGGATTCCTTTACTTAGCATGTTTTCAAGGTTCACCCATGTAGCATCTATCAGTACCTAATTCATTTTTTTAGCCAAATAATATTGCATTCAATGGATGTACCACATTTTAATTTAACCATTCATCTGTTGATAGACATTTAGAGTGTTTCTACCTTTTGGCTATTATGAATAATTCTGCTATGAACATTCATGTATATGTTTTTATTTTAAGATTTTATTTTTTGTTTCTTTTTTAATTTTTAATAGTTTTTTGTCAGATTGGTTTCCATATAACACCCAGTGCTCTTCCCCACAAGTCCCCTTCTCCATTACCACCACCCCCATTTCCCCCTCCCCCTCCAGCCCTCTATTTGTGTTCAGTATTCAATAGTCTCTCATGATTTCTGTCCCTCTCTCTCCCCAATTCTCTTTTCCCCTTCCCCTCCCTATGGTGCTCTGTTAGGTTTCTCCTGTTAGACCTATGAGTGCAAACATATGGTATCTGTCCTTCTCTGCCTGACTTATTTCGCTTAGCATGACACCCTCGAGGTCCATCCACTTTCCTACAAATGGCCAGATTTCATTCTTTCTCATTGCCATGTAGTACTCCATTGTGTATATATACCACATCTTCTTGATCCATTCATCAGTTGATGGGCATTTAGGCTCTTTCCATGTTTTGGCTATTGTTGACAGTGCTGCTATGAACATTGGGGTACATGTGCTCCTATGCATCAGCACTTCTGTATCCCTTGGGTAGATCCCCAGCAGTGCTATTGCTGGGTCATAGGGGAGTTCTATTGATAGCTTTTTGAGGAACCTCCACACTGTTTTCCAGAGCGGCTGCACCAGTTTACATTCCCACCGAGTAGTTTTTATGCTCAACATGGGATCAAACCCGCAGCTCTGAGATCAAGATTTGAGTGCTTTGCAGATTGAGCCAGTCAATGTATAAGTTTTTAAAATGTAGATATATTTTTTAATTTCACTTGGGCATACACCTAGAAGTGAAATTTTGGGTCCTGGTAACTATATTTAACCTTTTGAGGAACTGTCAGACCAGGTTTTGAAGTGGCTGTACTATCTCACGTTTCCACCAGTGGTGTGTGGGGGTCCCCATTTCTTCACATCCCCACCAATGCTTGTTATGGTGTTTATTTTAAAAATTGGTCTTAAAATTATAGCCATCCAAGTGTCTAATTGCTCTGATTGGACCTCTAGTAAAAAGTTGAATAGAAGTGGCAAGGGCAGACATCCTTATCTTGCGCCTAATCTTAGGGGGAAAGCATTCAGTCCTTCACCATTGAACATAACCTTGGCTGGGAGTTTTACAGCTGACTGTTATCAGGTTGAGAACGTTGATTTCTATTCCTGGTTTGTTAAGTGTTTTTTTCATGAAGGGTGTTGGATTTTTTTCATTCTTTCTTCTCTGTCTATGGAGAAAATCATATAATTTTTGTCCTTTATTCTATCAATATGATGTATTTTATCAATTGAATTTTAGGGTTTTAAACCTTGCATTGCTGGCACAAATCTCACTTAGTCATGGTATAGAGTTCTTGGAATATAGTTTGCTAGAACATTGTTGAAAATTTTTGCATATATTCATAAGAGATAGTGATCTGTAGTTATCTTTTCTTGTGATGTCTTTGGTTTTGGTATCAAGGTAATACTGGCCTCAAAAACTGAGTTGTGGAACACCTGGGTGGCTCAGTCAGTTAAGCATCTGACTTCAGCTCAGGTCATGATCTCACAGTCCGTGAGTTCGAGTCCCACATTAGGCTCTGTGCTGACAGCTCAGAGCCTGGAGCCTGCCTCAGAATTTGCATCTTTCTCTCTCTCTCTGCCCCTCCTTCACTCACACTCTGTCTCTCTCTCTCTCTCAAAAGTAAATAAATATTTAAAAATATTAAAAACAACTGAGTTGAGCTACATTATTTTTTCTAACAGTTTATAAAACATTAGTAAGTATTTCATCATTTGGATGTATTGCAATTTACTTACCAAAGCCCTATTTATAAATATTTAGTTTGTTTCCATTTTTTTGCCACCATTAACAATGTGTAAGAGAACCTGGCTGGCTTGGTCAGAAGAGCATGTGACTCTTGATCTTGGGGTCATGAGTTCAAACTCTATGTTGAGCATAGAGATTACTTAAATAAATAAACTTAAAAAACAATGTGTTGGATATATATGCTTATGTACTTATGCTTTTATCCCCAAAAGAAAATACTAGATGTGAAATTTTGGATTCAAAATGTATATATATTTAGGGCACCTGGGTGGCTCTGTTAGTTAAATGTACAACTTCGGCTCAGGTCATGATTTCATAGTTCGTGGGTTTGAGCCCCACATTGAGCTTCCTGCTGACAGTAAGGAGTCTGCTTGGGATTCTTTCTCTCCTTCTCTCTCTGCCTCTCCCCCACTCTCTCTCTCAAAACAAATAAACTTTAAAAATGTATATATATTTTAATTTATAGATATTTTCAGATACCTTCCCAAAAAGGTTGTAATGATATGGAGCCCACTATCAATGTATGAAAATATCAGCTTCTCTACACTCCACAATATTGAATGTTATCACTGCTTTAAATTTTTTTATGTTTCTTTTACTTATTTTTGAGAGACTGAGAGAGAGTGTACAAGCAGGGGAGGGTCAGAGAGACAAGGAGACACAGAATCTGAAGACAGGCTCCAGGCTCTGAGCTGCCAGCACAGAGCCCGACGTGGGGCTCAAACCCACAGTCCATGAGATCATGACCTGAGCTGAAGTCGGACGCTTAACTGACTGAGCCACCCAGGTGCCCCAACTTCAGAAAATTTTAAAGTTGCTAATTTTATGCTTTCTTTTCATTTTCCTCATTACTATTTTTCTATTAGATAATTTTTAAGAAGTCTTCATATATTAGGCATAGTAATGCCTTTTCTGTTACATAATTAACATTATTACTTTTCTTTTGACTTTGGTTTTGATGTTTTCGACATTAAAATATTTTTAATTTTTTTAAGGTTGAATATTTCTCTTCTTTCCTTCCTAAGATCAAAGATAAATATTCAACTTAAAAAAAAATTCCTTCCTTCCCTTCCTTCTTTCTTTTTCTTATAGCTTTTCGTAGTTTATAGGTTTCCAATTTTACTTGGGAAGGTCTCTTCCAATCCAAGTTTACACAGACATTCTCCCGATTTTCTCTTAATGTTTTTATTGTTTTGTTTACTTTTTTACTTTTAATTCTCTGATACACTGGAAATTTTCTATTTATGTTGCAAGGCAAGGGTTGAATTTAGTCTCCTTCCAGTTTAATTGATAATTAGACAGTATTTTTAATTAAATAAATCGTCATCAAATTACCTTTGTCAGGGACTAGTTTTTTTATTAAAATTTTTTTAATGTTTATTTATTTTTGAGAAAGAGAGACAGAGAGAGAGACAGAGAGAGAGACAGAGTGTGAACAGGCGAGGGGCAGAGAGAGAAGGAGACACAGAATTCAAGGCAGGCTCCAGGCTCTGAGCTGTCAGCACAGATACTGACGTGGGGCTCAAACCCAAGAACCGTGAGATCATGACTTGAGCTGAGGTCGGATGCTTAACCAACTGAGCTACCCAGTCGCCACTGTCATGGACTAATTTTAATGTCAACTTGGATTTATTTCTGTGTTCTTTTTGCCAATACCATTCCATTTTGATAATTTTAATAAAGTCAGGAAAATTATCCCTTGCCATTCTTTTTCACAAATTTCTTCCCTTTCGTTAGACATTTATTTTGTTATAGTTCAGTGAATGTTTGCTTTCTCAGCTTTCTAAATACCCTTTTCCTGCCAGGTAGTAGCCATGCAGTTTGGGTGGACAGATCCACTCTTAGCCATGGGGGTGGCCTCAATTGGCCTACACCATCAATTTAGTCCCATTTCTCTGGCTTTGGCTCAAGAGTGTGTTCATGGGGGAGTGAGACCTAAATTGGCCTAATCAGAATGAAACTTTGCATTTTTCATTAAAGGCTGAGAGAAATAGCAAATATCTCCAGGGGCAGCAATCTTGCAACCGTGAGAGAAGCCAGTCTGAGCTTGATGCCAACACAACTACTGAAGTCCCTTTTTAAAGTTCATTGGAATCGGGTGTTCTGTTACTCCCAATGGAAAGCCCCCTAAATGATACACACATGGGCTTTTCAAAAAGTTTTCTTTCTAAAATCTAATATGAAAATGATCTTCCACTGTCCCAAACTCTTCCATCTTTCCACTGGATACAAAATTAGATTACAGCCCTCTAGCATGGCCTATAAGGCTTGCCTCAGTCTGATTCTATCCCATGCCCCAGCCTCATTTTCCATTACATAGTCCTTCCCCACAACCCACCACCTAAATCCACCTCAAGTGCATCTCCCCAGCCCCATTCCTCTATGGGCATTCTCGTACGTTCAGCCTTCTATTAAAGTTGTGTACAGGGGTACCTGGGTGACTCAGTTGGTTAAGTGTCTGACTTCAGCTCAGGTCAGGATCTCACAGTTCATGAGTTCAAGCCCCACATGGGGCTGTCTGCTGTCAGCACAGAGCCTGCTTCAGATCTTCTGTCCTCTTCTCTCTTTCTGCCCCTCCCCCACTCCTTCTCTCTCCCTCTCAAAAATAAATGAACATTAAAAAAATAAATAAATGGGACACCTGGGTGGCTCAGTCGATTAAGTGTCCAACTTCAGATCTCACAGTTATTAGCTCAAGCCCCACATCGGGCTATGTGCTAACAGCACAGAGCCTGGAGCCTGCTTTGGATTCTTTGTCTTCCTCTCTCTCTGCCCCTTCCCCACTCATGTTCTGCCTCTCTCTCTCTCTCTCTCTCAAAAATAGACATTAAAAAAATAAAAAAATAAATGAAATTGTATACAGATTTTGACATACAATTTTCCAAACATGTATCAAATACCTACTCCTATGGAAATGGCCTGCGCTGGGGACACAAGCATGAGTGACAGACAAATGCTGCCTTCAGGGACCTACTGTGTGGTGGTGGGGGGGTCACACTCATAACCGGAGAGTGCCAACGTGGCGTGATGAATACTCTCATGGTTGGCTATACAGTGCCTTGTATATGGTAATGGTGAATCAGTACTTGTGAAACAGAATTGGATTTAAGGTCATGTTAACACAAGCATATCAACAAAGATAAATTAGTGTATTTGAAGTACAAACTACTATGCAGAAAAACGAAGTAAACGCATGAAATGAATAAGAACTTTTAACAAAGTATAGGTCATCCACAACTTTTTCCTTGTGAAATGTTTGTCTGGGTTTGGCATCAGGGTAATAGTGGCCTCAGAAAAGACGAGTTGAGCTAAGTTACTTTTTAAATAACTTTATAATATCCCATGATTTGCCAGTATACCCCCCTCCACACACACACACACACACACACACACACACACACACACACTTGGGGACTGTGGTGGGCCCCATGTTGCTGGAGATGAAGTGAGATGAGTAGAACCAATTGATCCAAAGAAAGAAGTGAGGCCCAGACAGGTACACTCAGACTAGAGCTGGGGCCAGTGAAAAGAAGGCTTCTGCTCTGTTCACCTTAGTACCTCAGTCACCGTAGATACCCCAGTATGGGGGCGCCTCAGTCCGTTAAACATCAGACTCTTGATTTTGTGAGTTCGAGTCCCACATCGTGTTCTATGTTGACAGTGTGGAGCCTGCTTGGGATTCTCTCTCTCCCCTCTTTCTCTGTCCCTCCCCTGCTTGCTCTCTTTCAAAATAAAGACTAAACTTAAAAAAAAATTAGATAACCCAGTATCCTTGCACACTTCTTGACCCATAGCGCAGGCACTCAATTACTGCTCACTGAATTGCAAAACATTCCCATCCTCCCCCCCTAAAAAGCTGGGCCTGCCCCCTTGTTAACAAAGCCCTCTCTTATCTCCAGGCTCTTTGTTACCTTCTCCCACACCTCTTTCTGACTTTTCCTGTAAAGGCTGCGTCCACCTTCATTCAAGCCACAGTGACCTGTGAAAGAAGGCGAGCAGGGCCTGTCCGGAGAAGGTCTGACCCGCCCTGGAATTCCAAACTCTCCTGGGGCCTGTCTCCTAGGATGAGAATTCGTAACAAATCTCAGACTGTTCACTTCTGAACAGGTTCCTGAGAACAAGGCCCTGCAGTCTCAGGCCACGGCCCCCAATGTGTGAGCCTGCCCGATCTTTACGTGCTGCTCGGCTCTGCATGTACACACTTCATTATCTTCCTCACCTTTTGCTCCTTCAAATGCGCTAATTGAAAGGTAAGCATCCAACCCTCCGGCCTGGCAGTCTCAGCCTCTGGCCTCTGCAGATCCTATCTCCACAATGCCAGCAGCCCCGTCTCTCTTCCAGCTGTGCTTTCAAACCCACAGAGCTCTGAGCCTCCAAGAGGCAGGCTGGCCTAACCTTCCCCCCCGGGGTGCTGGCTGGACCTCTCCTTGGCTACCCTTTGTCAACAGTTTCTGTCACTCTAGATACAGTATTTGAAAGTAACAGAACTTTCCTTGTTTTAAAGCTGTCTTTAATGTTTCGCTTGCTCAGTCGGCTCTCCCCCCAATTGTTGGTTAGTGAGACTAGGTTTAAGTTCAGGATTCACAAGCACAACTTGGCAGGAGGCCACCTTGCATTATAAATGGGCATGACAGGCCCCCAAGTGCTGGGTGAGAAGGAGGCCCCTGCGGGAGTCCAGTCAATTCAATTAAACTCCACCCGGCAACCTCCTGTCAGGGAACGTACAAGTCAGAGAACAGTACAAGTCGGTTCTTATGCCATCAGCTGGTTGTGTCACCTTGGGCTAACCGAATTCCCCGGGTCTCAGCTGTAAATTAAAGTTTTGGACCTTAGATGATCTAACTCTCACAGACTATGATTTCAGATATAGTGTCATGCATCATGTATGCAATATGGAGCTGAAGCAAGTCACTGTGGGATCCCCTGTCCTTCTCTGTTAACAGATTTACACAGATGAAACCTGACTAAAAATCACATCAAGAACCATCTTGGTTGATTAGTTAAAGCTTCTAACACTCAAAGGGGAGGGAGCATCACTGTCGCCAAACAACTGTCAGCTGTCCTTGGTGGCAGTGGGGCGGGGGGTTCTGGTGTGGGCCTCCGTTTAGCTGCAGTTAGCGGGGCCACTGTGGCTTCTCCCAACCATCATATTGCCATCCCGTGGAGCTACGCCTAAACCGTCCTCATGGGAGTTTAGGAAGACTCCTGCCCCCTCCTCATTCTCAAAGTTTGCAGATTAGAGCAATGGAACCAATTTCTTATTCTGTAAGAGCAACTCTACCCATAATTCTGTTGTACGTATATGCATGTGTCTGCTTAATACTTGAAAGAAAATATTAATCAATGCACTCTCCCCTTTATTTTATGGAATTCTTCCTTGTTTGCCCCCTCTCAGACAGTTGCTCTTGCTCTGCTCTATCTTAGCCACCTTGTTTATTTCCTTCACAACACTTATTACAACCTATAATAATCTTGTTGATTTGTTAACGTATTTATTATTGGTTTCTCCCTTCAGAATCTACACTCAGCAAGGTCATGAAGCGGTCTATCTTATTCATAGTTTTAGCCAAGTGTCTAGCACATATTAAATATTCAATAAATATTTATGGAATAAGAGGCATGCCATGATAACATTTTCATGTAACCACACACATGCATAATAAAATCACTCATCAGTGCTTACTACATGCCAGACATTGTTCTAAGCATTTTACATGGGTCAACTCATTTAGACCTCATATAACTGGATAAAGTAGATGTTCTTCTTATTTTTAAATGTTTATTTATTTTTGAGAGACAGAGAGGGAGAGAGAGAGAGCATGAGCAGGGGAAGGGCAGAGAGAAAGGGAGACACAGAATCCAAAGCAGGCTCCAGGCTCTGAGCTGTCTGCACAAAGCCTGATGCATGGCTAGAACCCATGAACCATGAGATTGTGACCTGAGCAGAAGTTGGATGCTTAATCTACTGAGCCACCCAGGCACCCCAAGTAGGTGTTATTATCCCCAGTTTACAGTGAAGCTAACAGGGGCACAAAGTGGATGATTAACTCACCCAAGGTCACACAGTGAGCTGGGTGGGGCTGGAACTGAATCCTGCCAGTCTTTCCAGAGTCTGTGCTCTTAACCATTATGCTATAAAAGCTCTGAACAAATAATATTGTATTTAGCACATCTGGAGTCTCCTGGTGTGGCAGACACTCTTGGTCTCTCACTCAATATCTATCTCAGCCCTCCCCACCTTTTTCTAGCCAACAGAACCTCTCCATTGTTCAAAAAGGCAACATGGCCAATCTTGATAACTCCATGTCCATTTGCCATTTACACATCTTCAATCTTTTTTGCACATAGGGAGCATGTGACCTGGTTCTGTCCAATGAAAGACCAGAAAAAGTCAATTGAGCGTTCTCCTCTTAAAAAGATTTTTTTTAATGTTTATTTATTTTTGAGAGAGAGGTGGGGAGACAAAGCGTGAGTAGGGGAGGGGCAGAGAGAGAGGGAGACACAGAATCTAAAGCAGGCTCCAGGCTCTGAGCTGTCAGCACAGAGCCCGACATGGGGCTCAGGCTCACAAATGGTGAGATCATGACCTGAGCTGAAGTCGGATGCTTAACCGACTGAACCACATAGGTGCCCCAAGGAATCACCTCTTAAAAGGAGACTAGAAGGAGCTAAGATCTCACTGATGCCATTTTTTTTCTTGCTGTGTCTGTGGAGTTGCAAAGGGCATGTTGGGACCATGAGAGGATGAACATGAGGACAAAATGTCAACATGCTCAGCATGGTAAACTAAAAATACAATAAAAACATGAGTCTGATGGCATTGTGTTGCTGCTGAACCAAGCTGGGTATCATCTTCTTTCTGACTTCTTATTATAAGAGATAATTAAATATCTGTACTTAAATGTTTTTTTAAACAGTTTTATTGAAGTACAATTTAATTTAGCCACCATAATATGCACCCGTGTTAAGCATACAGTTTTAGTAAGCTTATAGAGCTGTGCAATCACCACTACAATCCAGTTTTAGAACATTTCCATCATCTCACAAAGATTCCTTGTGCCGGTTTGCAGGCGATCCCCACTCTTACAACTATAGCAACCACTGATTTGCTTTCTGTCTCTATAGATTTGCCTTTTTTGGACATTTCATAAACACCTGTTTTTTTGTTTGGTGGGTTGGTTGGGGTTTTTTTAGCTGAAAGTATTCCTCATTGCTATTCCTAACATATGGCGATGCAAGTGGTGACAGAACCCACGCTCAGGTGACAGCAAACTGAAGGAAACAGGAGTCAACAATATGGCGCAGGGGGAAGAGCCCTCGAGATCAGGAGACCGTGTTCTGGTGCCAGCTCTTTTCCTAACCAGCTCTGTGCCTTCAATACATTTTAAACTTCTCTGAGCTGATTTTCTCAATCATGAAAAGGGAAAATCCATCTTTTTTTTTTTTTTTTTTTTTCAGGAAAAAACCCACCTCCGTTTCATTCAACTAAAACTGATGAAAACAATTCTACTCTTCGACACATCTAAACAGTCATGGTAAAGTAGATAATTTTTGTAAACGGGAGGACTGAGGATGTTATGCAGTGTCTATCAAAGAAAGTGACCTGTACCGGGCAGGAAGGTTGTTGTACGCAAAAGACAATGAGTGGTCACAAACAGTCATGTTTGTTTGAACCTCTTGTCAGAGACAAAGGTGAAGGATGCTTAGAACATGTTCTATGTATGACATATATCAATGCCTAGGCATTTATTTTGCAAAAGGGATGCTATGAATCAGAGTGTGTTATCTCATGATTGTAGAGAAATAGAATCATATTTATCCTTAAACGTGTATATATTATTGTCAAGTTTTTTTTTAAGACACTCTATGCCTACTGCGGGGCTTGAACTCATGATCCCTAGATTAAGAGTCACATGCTCTACTAACTGAGCCAGTTAGGTGTCACTGTTATTGTCAATTTTTAAAAAACATAATAATAGTATTGTAATGACAGATTAAAAAAATAATCCTCTAGGGGTGACAGGACTATTCTGTGTCTTATAATGATGGTTATGTGAATCTAACCATGTGTTAAAATTTTTTCAACTATCTGTTCTGCAAAAGGGAAGTTTGACCGTATGTAAATTTAAAGATTAAAGTTAAAAAAGAGTCCTTGCCTTTTAGAGATACATGTTGAAATATTCATGAGTGAAATGATATAAAAACCTAGTGTTTGCTTCAAAATATATGGGAAGGAGGAAAATGGTGGGGCATAGACGAAACAAGATTGGCCATGGGTTGATAATTGTAGAAACTGGCTTCATTATAACTCTCCAAGGGTTTATGATGCTCTCTTATCTCTTTCTGTAAATGTTCAAAGATTTTCATCATAAAAAGTTAAAAATAAAAAGCACTGGTGAACAAGAATGAAGTTTCTTTCCTGTTTGCATGCTGAAAAGAGGCTTATTTCAGATTTCCAGACTGATGGCCCTCTCAAAAGGAAGGAATTGTCTATACAAATGAAGTGACAGGAAAAATATATATAATATCTCTATATAATTTGTGCGCATTTCATGATATGAGAAAAAAAATTTTGTGTATATGGTCCAGCAGAGCTGATTACATTTTGAAAGTTATCTTTATATCCAGTCAGAACTGAGCACCTGCTTATAATAGCCAGCAAAATAATCCTTCAAGTAAACATCTTGAATTTTTACACCTCCCCCAGAAGATGTTATCCCCACTTTACAAAGGAGAGAACCAAGGAGAGACAGGCTGCATATCTAGCATTAGTGCAGTTGGAATGCAAATCCAGATCTACTTCCAGAGGCTGCCTCTTACCCAATGGACAGTAGAACTTCTGGAGCAGACACTATTCTGAGTGGAATGCTTTTTACAGGTTCCGTGCACCTACCCGCCCCGCCCCCACTTCTGCCTGCGTCTTTTCTAGTATCTAGCACCTATGATCTTCAGAGGACTCCCCTGGGCTAGTGGGTAAGCTTTGCCCAGTCCAGAGAGCCGAAAGTACACATAGTTTTACATCCCCATAAAGTGGCACAAAGCCTGTGATTCACTGCTCGGGAGTACCAACGTTAAAGTCTCTTGTTCTGATAGAGAGAAACTCTGAGGAGTAGTTGACCCTCCAGGGCACACGTGGAGATCAGGCAGAAGCAGGACAGGCACCTGAGAGCACACCCTCACTCAGCATCTCCCACTTCCTGTCCTGCTTCCATCACTCACTTCTCCTGAGTGTATTTGCTTCATCAGTCACTTGCTCATGAGCCCTTGTCTCAGGGACTGCTTCATGGGAGCAGACAAAGACCAAGACAGCTCCTTTTTCCTATTTAGATGCAGTTTCATTACTAATAATTCTTTACCTAGAAAGCATTTATGAGAATGTTTGTGTGTTTTTACATGGATAAAGTCCTGTGTACTGAAATATGAGTGCAATTACTGCGGTAACTGGAAATAGACACATCAAAGAAGCAAGGACCGGCATTAACTTCTATGAAGATCACCCTGACCTGTAATAAGAAGCCAAGAAATGTGCTCTCATTTGCCACAGTGTCCATACAAGTACTCCATACAAAGGACTGTAGCGGAACGGACTTCCAGATGATGATCCAAATACCATCTGCTGAAACAATAGTGCTTTAACCCCAAAAGGTGGGGATGAGTGTTGGGAAGAGAATCTGATACCGTGGTTTGAAGAGGAGAGAAAGAATACTTTGAAAAGGCTTAAAACTGAGTTCTAAAGGCTTCAAGAACAACACAAGACTTTCCTATAAGCCCTTTGCTGGGAGGCAGCCATTGCATTTACAGAGAGTAGAGCCTACCTGTGTTGCATCCCCAGGGAGAAGAGGATTTCAGTTTGAAAATGATTCTCCTAGCTGTGGTGCTATTCTATCCACAGGACAGGGCGGTTTCATACCTGAACTGGGGCAGTTAGCGTTCTGGCTCCATGACTGTCTAACTGTGTGAGGCTGGCGAGTTACTTGACATCTTGGAGACTTGATTTCCTGTTATGTGAAATGGGATGATAGTAAGGACCTCACACTGTTGTAAAAGGTATGCTATTAGAGCCATACATTTTATCAGATACATAAACCACTGGCACATGGTAGGAATTCAGTGAATGATAATTCTTCCTATTAGCAGAGCTGCAAAGCTTCTTCTTTGAATATCTTTCGTGATGATCAGAGGCTGGGGCTGTTGCAAGGCATGTGCACTGCTGGGGGCAGGGAGCATATGCATGCTTTAGAAAGAGACATGACACAAAGTCAGTCAGGGCTTCCACAGCGATCCATTCTTCTCTATGATATATTATTTCACCATGGTATATTCCCATTTTTTCTGTTGAATATCACTCTCTCCATCACCAGAAAGAGAATTCTTTGAGGGCCATGATGAATTAAGTGAAAAAGAAAATTTTTTTTAATTTAAATGATCACCATGGCCCTGTAAAAGTTATATAAATATATACCACCAAGGACTAGAAAGGCATGTGGACGTATGAAAACAGGTTATTTTACTGCAATGATGACCATATGGATAACTTTTTTAAATTTTAGCTTTTTATTAATATTGCTACAATGTTGTGTGTAGGCTTTAAATAAAAAAGAGTGGCCTATCTTCCACTGTGGAAGTATCTCAGGTTCTCATAGAGTGACAGCCTCTCAAGGTCCCTTCCGGCCAGGAGTCTGGTATTTCCCAGCGTCTAGGACCACACTCCGAGAGCCGCAGAGCAGCTCAAAAGCATTTGCTTCTCTGTGATGCGGATGTGGTGAGAACCCAGTGGGAAAACAGTTACAGTAAGGTAGCACAAGTTGTGAAAGGGTTGACCCCCTAACTCTAAAAATACTTTTTAAACTTTACTGAATAGCTGTTGTATACTAGTCATTCTCCCAAGTGCTGGGGATCCAGAAGATGACCAAGGCACTGCTCTTGACTTCAAGGGAGTTCAAAGCCCAATAGGGAAGGGAAACAGCAAATAAACAACTACAGTATAAAATGGAAAATGCCAAGATGGAGCACGGGATAAGTGCTGTAGGACGGCTAATTAGGGCATGTTTGGAGCATAGAATAGGGATGACTTCAAACTGGCCAAGATCAAGAAGGGCTCATTGTAAGGGTACAAGGAAATATCATAGAACCCAAGGAGGAAGTGCATCCCCCTCAGGGTGCAAGAACTGCAATTCCTAGATATACAATTCTTTTGGAACTGGGGATGCCTGGCTGGCTCAGTCAGCGGAGCGTGCCACACTCTTGATCTAGAGGTTGTGAGGTCGTGTGCTCGCTTCGGCAGCACATATACTAGAGGTTGTGAGTTTGAGCCCCACATTGGGTGTAGAGATTGCTTAAAAATAATTTTTAAAAAACCTTAGATACTAGAGTAGCTAGTAGTCTCACCATCTCTCTCTCTCTATCTCTATCTCTCCCCCCCCCATATATATATATTTCATACCCTTTCTAGGGTAATGGGGACTTTCATGTCCACTTCCCTTAGCACATCTATTTTTCTCTCTTTCTCTCCCAGTAAACTAATCCCATTGCTCTGTTTTCACATGGCTCACCGTGGCTTCCCTCAGATAATACCAAGTTCCAGAAGCTCCAGACTTGACGTGACCTTCGGATCCAACACTTAAAATTAATTTGAGTCCCTGGGTCTTAATTCCAAATCCCTGAGTAAGAGAATATATTAGATGAGTCTCGAGTCAGGTCAATATGTCACTGGGGGCAGAGTCATGAAGCCTATTGACCACTTACTCAGAAAGGGCCCTGGGGACAGATTTCCTGGCAAGGGGGCATCATGAAAGCAAGCAAGTTGGCCAACATCTCTCCGTTGGGGGAAAGCAGGAGACCTAACTCTGGCTAGGGCACCATGGTCAGGAAGTTGGATTTTGGGTAACAGCGAGGTAGGGTGCAGATTTGGAGTTTGGGGGTGACAGTGAGGTAGGGTGCAGATTTCAAATATAATTAGGCAGTAGAATCAATAAACTTGATTGGATAGTAGGAGGAGGGTTGCAAATTGAATCTCAGCCTAGCACATAATTGCATTAGCTCATTGTATTTGTGAAGAAATCTTTTGAACTTCACTGTCTTTGGAGCAATCTGGGGTATTTTTTTTTCTATATTCAGACCCAATGAAGTCTCAACTATCCAACCACACAGTCCCTTGCGCTCATCACTAACCCCAACTGCAATAAGAACAAAGTTACAGAAAGCTGTGATTCCCCAGAGGAATTTGAGAATTCCATGTATAGTCTGAGCTTTTTGCTGTACTGTATTCTGAGTCCACACACACACACACACACACACACACACATGCACGTGCACTTACACACACACATGCACACACATGGACGTACCCCAAGCCCTTCCATGGAAGGATACAGAGCATTTTTGCCTGGCTATATTTATTTTATTTGTTTTGCATAATGTATGGAACAAATTCACTGCTCTATTAGTTGAGAGAATTATAGCCAGCATATGTGGTGTGTTATATATACTCTATATATGTAAATATAGCCCATTTATAAACACAGGGATTGTGTGAACATGCATGTTTAAAGCTAACTTTTTAGAATGTTTTAAAGCAGAGAAGCTGTCAGCTTACAAATCCCTATTAATGTTTTGTACATTGTCCTTTCCATCCCCACTGCCATCAGCCTAATTCAGGATGTTCACAACTCATCCCATGTTCTTGCGGCAGCTTCCTAACTGTCCATATCATCCGCGGCCACCGGAGTTAGCATCTGAAGGCGCCACTTGCATGATGACACTCTCTGTTCACAAACTTTTCTTGTTTCCCTATTACCTACCAAATGAAGTCCAAAGTCTGTCCCAGCACGAGATGTCAGTAGAGTTTAGTACATGCCAACCTTCCAGGCTGCTTTGCTTCTTCTCCATGCTGCTGCTAAATTTAACTACTTTACTACTGGATTCCATTCATGCATATATTCTCTTTTTTTTAACTTTTAAAAATGTTTATTTATTTTTGAGAGAGAGAGAGAGCGTGTGTGTGTGTGTGTGAATGGGGGAGGGGCAGAAAAAAAGGGAGACGCAGAATCTGAAGCAGGCTCCAGACTTTGAGATGTCAGCACAGAGCCCAAGGTGGGGCTTGAACCCACGAGCCATGAGATCATGATTTGAAGGGAAATCGGATGTCCAACCGACTGAGCCATCCAGGTGCCCCATGCGTGGATGTTTTCAATGAGTGTATATTTTTCCTTCTGCCTGGAATAACTACCCTTTTCTCGCCTCTTCTCCCACGATCAAGCTAACTTCCACTACATCTTTGCTAATTCATCCAGCAGGAGGTGATTGTGCCATCCTCTGCAGCCCCAAAATATTTAGCATGTAATTTTTTCCTACCATATACATGTCTGAGTGGCTGCTCCTTCTAGAGGGCATTACATGCGCTCTTTCAGGCTTCTTTGTCTTTGCATAGACTGTGATTCTCTCACCTACCCTCCTCCCCGGCCTAGCTAACTCCCATGACATTCAGTTGCTTAGAACAACACAATGCAAGTTTGCCTCTTTTTCAGGAATTTGCTGGAAGGGTTTTGGTGACTCACAAAATAATGGGAGGTTAGGGAACCAAGACTTGAATTCAAGGAATCAAGGACCAAGAGCAAGAAACACAGCTGTTTATCTAACAGGATTCTGTCACAACTGCTGCCATTGTTGTTACTAGCCACTACTGTCACCACCATGGCACCCTTGCAAATCTACTATAGATGAATTCTTCCCATCCTGTCTTCACTCCTCTAGCTATAGATTCAATATCTTGGGAAGGAGTCTGACAGGCTAAACCCAGGTTTTGCACTCATGCTCTGGCTTCCAGAAGAAAAGAAGCATAAATGGAGCCTCTTACCTCTCTGACTGCCCTTGAGGGGACACAGCTCTATGGAGCCAACAGGACCACACACAATAAAAAAACTTCCCCTGCCAGGTAAGAGGGTTAGGCAAGTTTACACTCCCCAAAAGACAATAGCCACAACTTCTATTCACCCTTCAAACCATGACTTTGATGTCACTCCCTCCAAGAGGTTGATGTAAACTTCTCTTTACTGTATCCAAGAGGAACTAGAGACTTTAAAAAACACTATATTGCACTTAAAAATAATATGTATTATTTTTCTATCTTAAAAGTAATTCTGGGGCACCTGGGTGGCTCAGTTGGTTAAGCATCCAACTCTTGATTTTAGCTCAGGTCATGATCTCACAGTTTGTGAGATTGAGACCCACATCGGGTTTTGCTTTGACAGCATGGAGCCTGCTTGGGATTCTCTCTCTCTCTCTCTCTCTCTCTCTCTCTCTGTCCATCCCCTGCTCAAGTTCTCTCTCTCTTCCAAAATAACAAATAAATTTTAAAAATTTAAGTAATGTTAATTTTTTTTTAAAACAAAGTATAAAGAAGAACAGTCCGCTCATAATCCCGTAATTAACATTTTGGATTGTACATTTTTATTTTTTCCTATTATACACATATATTATTTATCTTTTACAGAGCTTAAGCCAGATTTGTTATGTGACATAGTAATATTATGTTCATATCTCTTTCCCGTACTATGCTCCGAACTCCGTGAAGGCAGATGCGGTGGTGTCTTCCATCTCTGCATTTACTAGCTGGTGGCACCTCCTCCCACAGTGTTTGGCATATGCTTGACCAGCGCTTGCTAAGTTAACTGAAACCTCCTCGAGAACAGAAATACTGTTTTGTAAAACTTTAGCATTAATATAAGATGTATTTTACTGTCTTGGATATAGTAAATATTTTAAATAAATATTAAAGTTAGTAAATATTAATTTAAGGTTTTTGAATTAAATAATTTAAGTCATGTTAGTCTTAAATTTTGAAGCTTTCAGCTCTAGATATGTATGCATTCCTTCTCTGGCTGTACAAATTTAGGAGTAAGACCAGGAATGTGAATTATAATAGCAATGATAATAAAAATAGCCTTTATCTCTTCTTTCTCCTCAGCAAATCACCAAAAATATTGAACTTCCCAAATTTCTTTTTCCTTCTTCCTTGTAGGACCAGACACTTTTTCACTGACAACCCTTAGGTTTTACTTCCATAGCCACTTGTTCTGACATGTTACGGCTGACTTTTTCCATGGCTCATGGAGTGTATTCAAGATGGCGGCAAGGTCCTTTACTTTGTCACTTTCATCACTGAGAGGTGGGAAGACTGAGAGCCTTCTGCACACGAGCTGGTCTGTGACTGTTTTAATCAACAGAATACAATGAAAGTGATGCTGTCTCGTTCTGAGAGTTGCCATTAATAAGACTGTCAGCTTTTTCTCTTTTTCTTTTTTTTAAGGTGATCTCTACACCCACCGTGGGGCTCGAACTCACAACCCCAAGATCAAGACACATGCTCTACCGACTAAGCCAGCCAAGTGCCCCATGACTCTCAGCTTCATTTGTCTTAGAACCCAGCCTCCATACTGTGAGGCTCCTAAAACAGCCACTTGGAGCCACAGGTTCATGTAGAAAAGAATCAAGGCCCCCAGCTTCTAGGCCCAACTGAGTTCTCAGCTGACAGCCAGCCCCAACCTGCCAGCTCTGGGAGTGGGCCAACTTGAAAGCAGATCCTCAGTTGGCTATGTTGTCCTAAAGATGCTATGTGGAGCGGAGACAAAGTGTCCCAGCTTAATCTTGACCTAATATCAAAACTGTGAGTGAGTAGATGGTTCTTGTTTTAAGCCCCTGTGTTTTGAGCCTCTATGTTTATCGTTTGTTACACTGCGGTGAAATCCTTGAAGTTGAGGCTGCTTCTCTCCTAGAGGTAGAGGAGAGAGCTCTTGGTCAGGGGCAACAGCAAGAAACTTGCTCTTCCAGTTTCTAATTCCTTCTTGACTTGTGTCAGAGAACCCAGGAATTTAAGTGGCACCTTTCATTATCTTATTTTAAAGAATTCCTTTTCTTCCACTGACCATTGTTTCTAGAGAATCCTCAGGCCCTTTAGCTTTGCCTCCCAAAGATCAATCTAGATCTCTCTAAACATCTAAGGTATTTTCCGAGAGAATGAGGGTAGCTTTGATGGCCCCTTCCTGTTTACAAGTCTTCATTATAACTTCCTGGAGCCCAACTAGTAATCCTCCAAATCCTGTTTGTTTCCCACCCTCAAAGATTTGACAGACCTCTGTGAAATTAGGACTCCATTTGGCTGCCCTGGTAAGCAGGCTGACCCCCTCTGATGCCCACGTCTAATCTATTTGCACAATTTCCAAAGTGTCTTAGCTAATCCTACAGAAGATTTGAAAGCTTCATTAGGTCATAGCAAAACAACTCAGTATCTTTCCCTTGGTTTTGCTTTCCATACCTCTCAACTTGCTTTGCTCCACGCTTCATCTCTCCACTTTGAATATCATTCCAGCATTTTAAATCAAGAGATCTCTTCTGCTTCAGCAGCTCTCATGGTGTAATTTCCTCTTGCAGTTCTGAAGAGCTACAGCAGGATGTCCATTTTCAGAATATCCTGGGGTTTTGGGGGAAGCTGGGGAAATCATTTAGATTTCCCTTCAGAAGGGACTGCATGCACACCAGAGTGGTCACAAATAGCTTAGCACATAAAAGTAACTCAGGAAATACTTAACTTTCTATAAGACATCTGAGATTCTCTTGCAATCTTCAGTCTTCCACCTGAAATTGAAAGCTTCAGCAAGCCAACTGAGTCCTTTGCAAACTTAAGCCTCCTATCAAGCCAGGAATAAGCATGCACTTATCCCAAATAGGGGAAAAATGTTAAAAGTCTTGATTAAACAAGTTCCAAGAGTCCCTTTAGGTAAGGGGACCAATCACCCAAACTAGGACATTTCCTAAGGTAAGGGGGCTTGAGACTGATAATTATGTCATGGCAACAGTTATAAACTAGGATCGTCCCAGCCTAGCTAGGATGCATAATCTCCCTAGGTTTGAGAGATGCTGAGAACATGATGGGGGAAGGAGGGGTGAGGCAGGACAGTGGTAAGAAGGAAAAAGTGTCCTAAAATATATCTTCTGTGTCCTTTGGAGCCTTTAGATCAATGGAGCTCACATTAAAATTACTTGGGAAACATTTAAAAAATATCAAATTGCAGACCCCAGCCTAGACCAATTGTGTCAGAACTTCTGTGAAGGCCAGCATGTCTTGAATCCCCCCAGGTCATTTTTTTATTTCTTTTTTTTACTGTTTATTTATTTTTGAGAAAGCGCAAGCAGCAGAGGGGCAGAGGATCCAAAGCAGGCTCTGAGCTGACAGCAGTGACCCCAATTTGGGGCTCAAACTCACAAACTGTGAGATTGTGCCCTGAGACAAAGTTGGATGCTCAGCCAACGGAGTCACCCATCCTCAAGTGATTTTAATGCACAGGCAAGTTTGCTTGGGACCTTATGTGAGTACTAAATTTATATGGGTGCAGGCTCAGGGGTCTCTTTGGAGCCAAAACATTCAAACATATATGAAGAACATGGAGGCCCAAGGTAGGTGGATCAAGGCTTGCCTAGTTCAGTGGTTCCATCATCAAAGTCTTACGTTCTTCTGTCTTTTCCATCTGTTACCCTAATTTGTTGACTTTCTTCTGGGTTAGTTCCCTATATAGTCAAAGATGGTTTCTACAGTTCTAGGCCTCAACCTTAGGCTTGAGGTCTATAAGGAACATTTCATCCCTGTGTCTTTCTTAGATCTAGAAGACTTTCCCAGAAGCCCCCCAGCAGACTTGATCTCCTGTTTCAAAGCTACAACTGGGTCATATGCCACCCTGAGAACAGTGTTGGCAAAGAATGAAGTCATAATTGATTTGCGTTGTTCAGGGCTTACCACTGAGCTGGATGAGGGTCTTTTTTCCCAAGGGAGGGACATCTGAAAGATCAGAGCTCTGTCGGCAAGGAAGGAGAAGTGTATAGGAACCAACAGTGTCTGTGGCCCCCAGCAGTGCTCCGAATCAGGAACATTTGCAGCAAACCTGGTCAAGTTGGTTTATGGATAGAAATACCCACCCTAACAGAGTTATTTTAGGATCAAATGAGATAGTACATGCAAAAGTGCTATATGTTAAGTACTATTTTTAAGTGATATACTTCTTAGAATTTCATTTTACAGAAGAAAAAACCAAAGCATAGGAAAGTTAAATGCCATTAGCAAGTTTACCCGAGCAGTCCTGGTCAGAAGCCATCGGAAGTTTGGCCCGTCTTCTCCACAGGAATCCAAATGCTACTTAAAATACTCCACAAGCACTTTCCACCATCTGTCCTCCTGCAACTCAGCCAGGGGGTCTTTCAGAAGAGAAATGAGAATAAGGTAGAAAGTAAATATAAAATAGAAATTGAGTCGATGTTGGAGAAATACTATTTATGGTATTTGGGGAGAGAATGGAGGATAGGATCATGTGTAGTATTTGTTATGACCAGGAGCCACAGAGGTGAAGTAAAAACCAAAAAGAGACCCAGAGAATATATGCGGATGTCAAAACAAAATTAAAAACAAAAACTCTGACAGGTGAAGTTTGGGAAGCAGGACACACTATTCTTAATATCTGTCAGGCTCACAAAGGGTTCATTGCACATGGTGTTACACGATGTTTTTTTCCCTTGATTCCTAGAAGTTGATCTGTCAAAACACAGATGTTGCATTAGGCGGCTTTGCCATTTATAGGGCAGCTTGGCACCTTCTGTTAAAGACTTGAGGCCACTTGGGGAGTCTTTGGAAAGGAGAGGATGGGGAACTGAGATGTGCTTGAAGCTGAGATTCTGTTCTGTTGAATCATGTTGGAAGTCATTAACTTATTTCTTTGAAAATGTGTGTATTGCTTTTCTTCCCCTCACTCTATCCCTTAAAAACCATCTTTGCTCCAGTTTAAGTTGTTTCTTCATGTTCTTGCTGTGGGCGTAATGATATGTTTGAGAATTTTGAAACTCAGACCATGAAACAAAATATTCTGTGGTTAAACCACAGTGCCAATAAGATAGTGAGGATACCACCAACCAAACAACCACATGTACCAGTAGTCACATTCTGATTGTACCTTGTTCTGCCATCTCTAGATTCCAACTTATATTTGGAATAGTTAACACAAATAAACAATGCAGAGGAAAGATCCAGAGGAAGCAATTGATGCATTTTTGATAAAATGTGTCCAAATAAGCAGGGCTATTCTTGGATAAGATTACAGAAAGGACAATCTCTCTTTGGGGCCCAGCAGACTTTTTTTCTGCTTATCTCTCTTCCCAATTTCTTCCTCTTCGAGTGATGAGATCAGAAGAGTTCTTCAATTCTGGCACCTCAGAGTCTTTCCCTCTGCTGCACCCTTCTCCCTCAACCCCATTCCAAAATTACCATGAGTATCCCACTTCACACAGCCCCCCTCCCCTCCTCTCCCGCCATCCCTGCCTGCCAGCCCTCAGTACATGGCTGACCCACACTGGGTATTAGGACAGGGTAATTGAGTAAATCAATTTACTTTAAGTCATGAATGACTGAAGATATTTACCTCTTAAATGAGGTGCTCTTAACCCGAATGAGTCTGTAATAGGTGGAATTTTAGGCAGTAATAAATAGAAGTAAAAGTGAAGACTTTCACACAGAGACAAAGAGAAGAGGGTGAAGGAAATCTGGGGAGGTCTTTGATATCACCCATTTAGACAACAACAAAGTCAACCTACTTAAAGTCAGTTCTAGAATTTCCTCCTCATGTGGGACAGAGTAGAGAAGAAAACAGGGAGAAGCTGTTCTCCTAAAATCATGAGCTATCTGCCCTTTTGCCTTGGATTTTGCTTCCTCCCTCCCTCAGTTGTGTCAGCAATCATGGATGTCTCTAGACTATGTCCTTTCTCAATCCAGCATAGGTTTATAATTGCATGAACTGTGATAAAGGAAACACATATCCCATGATACATTTTTCTAGAAGCAGTTCTTCCAATATATCAGATCTTGGACCAATATGTTCACAAGGGTCTAGTTGTATAGACAGAGTTTTAAAATAAGCAAAGCCAAGACAAGATTAGTAAAAAGTGGTAGTGACAGTGATATATCCACGGGGCTCTAATTCTCTGGTCCCTTGGGGCTCCCTGATGAGAAGAATCCATTAGAGGGTATAAGTTCTTTTATTTTCTTAATTTTTAAAAAAAGTTTATTTATTTACTTAGAAAGAGACAGAGACAAAGTGAGCAGGGAAGGGGCAGGGAGAGAAAAAGTGAGAGAATCTCAAGCAGGTTCTTTACCGTCACCACAGAGTCTAAGTAGGGGCTTGAACTCATGAAACCATGAGATCGTGACCTGAGGTCAGATGCTTAACCAGCTGAGCCACCTGGGTGCTCCAGAAGGTATAGGTTCTTTAAGTTAAGCCTGACAAAATTAGTCTCATGTTAAATAACAAAAATGGGTAAAGAATGACAGCACTGAACAAAACAGGGAACTAAGGTTTTCCTATTGACTGTTGCTCTGACAACATAAGCACATAGGAACTCCATATCTTTGTTTTTCCACAAAAATAAAATTCTGTGCTTGCTTGGGAAACAAATCTAATGTCCATCAATAGGGAACTTGTTAAATAAACAATGCTACATCTACATAGTCAGGTACTTGGCTGCTATCAGAGGAGAAAAAGAAAGCTCTATTTGCTGGCACAGAATTATCTTCCAGTGATTGAACATATGAAGAAGGAGGAATGTAAGAATGCATGATTCCTGTTATTTATTTATTTGTATAAGTACATAATAATTGGATGATTCCTTGTACAGAAAAAATGAGCAGGGTGTAAGATAAATGGAAATAAAAATGTGAGCCAGATTCTTCACCATTTTATATTGTTTGCATTTTTTAGCCATAAAAATGGGTTATCTACTCAAAAGCTTTTGTGATTAGAATTTGAAATTTTTTCAAAAGGGTTTGTTGAGCATTTAATATTTGTTTTTCAGTGAAACAGATTGGATTTGGATGCCTAACTCCATGGGAGGAAGGAGAAAATGGAGCCTCAAAATTATTTGGGTAAGATCCTACCTCTGCCATTCTTTGATCCTGGACAAGTTGTTTACCCTTCCTCCCTAAGCCTATCTGTAAAATGGGAATAACAACAGAATGTAAATGATGGATGTGGACCAGCAAATGAGGACTCAGTACAACGTAGCTATTTTCACATAGCTGGTCAGTGACTAAGACACTAATCCAGGTCTCCTGACTCCTTGTCTAGTTCCTGTCTCACCAGAAGCTACGTAAGAAAGTGGCTGCTCTTTGCTGTTGAAATACTTAGTGATTCCTTTTTTTTTTTAATGCTTATTTATTTTTTAAATGCTTATTTATTTATTTTGAGAGAGACAGTGGGAGCATGAGTGGGGATGAGACAGAGAGAGAGAGAAAATCTCAAGCAGGTTCCGTGCAGTCAGAGCAGACCTGTCCTGGGGTTCGAACTCATGAAACCATGAGCTAATGACCTGAGCTAAAATCAAGAGTTGATGCTTAATGGACTGAACCACCCAGGCGCCCCAAGGAAGACATCTTCTAAGAGGTAAGAACAATTTGGTACTAAGAAAAGAAAAGCCTCTGAAGTGAATATATTTTCCCTCTAAAAGTTGTTCTGTTCATTGTTCATCATATCACTATAAAACTTACCATTAATGGATGAATTAATATATGTTTGAGGTTTGATTTAAAATAATATAGCTTGGGGTGCCTGAGTGGCTCAGTCGGTTAAGCACCTGACTCTTGGTTTTGGCTCAGGGCATGGTCTCACAGTTTACGGGTTCTAGCCCCACATTTGGCTCTGTGCTGCCAGCTTGGGATTCTCTCTCTCTCTACCTCTCTGTCTGCCCCTCCCCCACTTGCACTGTCTATCTCCCTCAAAATAAATTAATAAACTTAAAAAAAATTTTAAATATAGGGATGGAGGAAGTGGGAGGAGGGTATGGATGAAACAAAACAGCTGTGAGTTGAAAACTGTTGAAGGTGGATGATGGGTGCATGAAAGTTTATAAACTATTTTGTCTACTTTTACATATGTTTAACATTTTCCATAACAAAAGCTAAGTATATATATTGTAGCAGATTAAAGATGGCTATAAATTCTCTGATACTCTCCCTACTTTAGAGGTGGGGTCTATATCACCCCCTCTTAAAGGCTCTGTAGGCTCTGTGACTGTTTTGATCAATACAATACAGTGGAAGCGATCCTGTGCTAGTTTGTTGGTTTTGACCTTAACAAGACCGGCAGCTTCTAGCCTCTGTCTCTTGGGACACATGCTTGGCATTCTGAGCTGCCTGGTAAGAAGTCTGGCTGCCCTGCTGGAGAGACTACAAAGAGAGGACTTGAGACTACATAGAGAAGGAAGAGGAGGCTTTCCAGTCTTCTCCACCAAGGAATCAAGCATGTAAATGACGCTCCCCTGGACCTGCCAAACCACCCCAGTGACAGCCTCAGTTCATACCGCTGGATGAGATAGCTGTTGCACCAAATGGCATAAGAACTATCCAGTCAAAACCTTGCCCAAAGTCCTATCCCACAGGAAGTGAGCATAGTAAAATGACTGCTGTTTTAAGCTCCGAAGTTTTGGGATTATTTGTTACACGGCACTAGACTATAACCAGAACACACACACACACACACATAAACTTTAAAAATTAAGTGCAGGAAGGCGCCTGGTGGCTTGTCCTGCTAAGCATCCTACTCTTGATTTTGGCTAAAGTCATGATCTCATGGTGGTGAGAGCAAGTTCTGCACTGGGTGTGGAGCCTGCATAAGATTTTCTTTCTCCCTCTCTCTCTGCCCCTTCCCTGTTTGGACATGCTTTCTCTCCCTCCCTCCCTCCCTCCCTCCCTCCTCTCTCTCTCAAAAACAAAAAACACACAAAACAAAAGAAAATTAAGTGCAGGACATTTAAACATCTGGTAACCTAAATATTGCAGCATAATACTAAAGTATAAAATTGTGAAAAGCTTCACTATTAGTGAGACAAAAATATTTAAGTATTTGATCTCTAAGGCAGACTGGGTCTTTTTAGTAAGTAAGTTGTAATGATAAGTTGTGGAAGACTCACATTTAGAGTCTGAGTAGTTCTGCTGGTCTTCACTTGGTATCAGTTTTGTTAATAAAACTATTGAAGGGCAAAGGCTGTCAAATTGCTGCAGAAAAAGAAATATGTTACAAATAGATGCAGTCAGGAGCGCCTGGGTGGTTCAGTCAGTTGAGTGTCCTGCTTCGGCTCAGGTCATGATCTCACAGTTCGTGGGTTCAAGCCCCGCGTCGGGCTCTGTGCTGACAGCTCAGAGCCTGGACCCTGCTTCTGATTCTGTGTCTCCCTCTCTCTCTCTGATCCTCCCCTGTTCACACTGTCTCTCTCTCTCTCTCTCTCTCTCTCTCTCAAAAATAAATAAAACATTAGGCGCTCCAGTGGCACAATCGTTTAGCGCGCAGTACTTATACAAAAATAAATAAAACATTAAAAAATATATTAAAAAAAATAAATGCAGTCATATCAAAACTGAATGTGATTTGGTGGCCACTTTTCATAGTAAGTTTTCCATGTCATCCTTTCATTTGGCCACTCACTATATTTCATCAACTAGACATAATATTAATCGTAGTTTTTTGAGCAGCCATTGCTTTTTAAATCCAGTGTATTCATTATTTGCTGGTGCAAACTGCACTCATGTTGATGTAAGTGGTACTTTCACTTAATGGATAGGTCTCCCATTTATTTATATTCAAATGTGCTACAGTTAGGAAACAAACAAGCAATAAAAACAAAAAAGACCAACCTTCATGTGAATGTTGCCTGCTTGATAAAGACACTATCCAGCTCACTAGACTGGGCACGTATATCAAAACCAGCTTTTTAGTAAGGCCCCTCCCACTTATCCCATCTGGAATGACCTTGCTCAGCCTTATTTCTCTTCCTTGTGATTATGAGGGCATATATTTCACATTTACTTGTTTCCTGTCTTCCTTCTCTGTCACAAAATGTGAGCTCCTGAGAAATAAGACCTTTGGATTTTTTGGGTCAAAAACATTGACTGGCACCTAGTAAATGCATAATAAATATTCATTAGGAGGATGGGAATTTTTATCCCACTTAATTAAGGATGGAAAATCAACTTAAATGTATCAAAATATGGGAACAGTTAAGCAAGTTATAGTATATTCATGTGATAAGATGGTATGCAAATTATGATGTGATGCTAACTTTCAAAAGCAGCACATGGTGATGGTTGTTGGGGGGACATTAAAATTATGCCAGGTACCTCTAGGTCTATAGGAGACCACCAGCCTCCTGACACATACTTACCTTCTTTTTTAATTTTTTTAAATTTTTAATGTTTTTTATTTATTTTTGAGAGACAGAGAGAGACAGCGTGAATAGGAGAGGGTCAGAGAGAGGGGGACACAGAATCCGAAGCAGGCTCCAGGCTCTGAGCTAGCTGTCACCACAGAGCCTGGCGTGGGGCTCAAACCCACGAACCATGAGATCATGACCTGAGCTGAAGCTGGAAGCCAGACACTGAGCCACCCAGGCGCCCCCATACTTTCCTTCTTATAGGAAGAATGATTTAATAGCCCTTAACTTGTTCTGAAATGTTAGAAGGCAGTCAGGCAGCTGTTGCCTGAGGGAAAAACAGTACATTTTATGTGACCGAGCCCAGGTATCTCTCTCAGTGCCTCCTGGGGCAAATCGTTCCAGGAAGGACGTGCTCTCATTTGCCTAAGGAGCCCAAGGGCCTTCCGAAGAGAAAGTGACAGGACTCCAATAACTTATTCCTGAAACTCAACATTAGAGAAATCTTTCAGAGTAGATTGGGAGGGCCCTAACTAAGGCTCATGGTCAGGTTAAGGCAAAGGGCCTTTTGAAATAAAATCACCTTGAGGGTGGAAAGAGGTAGGGCGGGTAGTCTGTTGTATCTTGAGCTCATTCTAGGCCCAAGAGCATGAAAACATGAGTGTATGCCAGGGAAGTTCCTTACGGGGCAGACATGTGCTCAGGAAGTGGCTATGTCGATGGTGACGTTACAAACTGGGCCCATCTGGTGGCACTCTTAGGTCAAACTCCAGACTGTGACATGGCTAAATCCAGGCCATAGTCTCCACGATTCTAGGGAGATTGGATGATCCTCCCTGGGTCCTGGATGATGTCAGAAACATCTTGCTTCACCTCAGAAAGTAAGCAGACACTCCTAGAGGGGAGTATGGAGGGAAGCTACATTGGACTTGGTAAGAGGAGATTCAAATATTTCATTTTGGGGTACCACAGGATGAGGGAGCATACTGCATCTTCCACAGGACAGCCATATAACCTCATCACACGCCGATTGGGGAATGAATGGTGTCCCCCAAATAGTCAAGTCCATCTGAAACCTCAGAATACGACGTCGTTTGGAAATAGGGTATTTGCAGATGGAATTAGTTAAGATACGGTCAGACTGGAGTAAGCTAGGCCTTCAATCCAGTGACTGGTGTCCTTGCACAAAGCCTATGTGGGCTTACAGAGACATGGACACACAGGGCAAGAGGCCACATGAAGACAGAGACAGAGATCAGAGTGAGGCTGCCACAAGCCTGGAAGGCCAGGGACCTCTGGTCACCCCCGGAAGCTGGAAGAGGC
>PISW01008586.1:0-71563 GCA_004023785.1 Mungos mungo | reverse complement strand
GGACCATGGGGAGAGGAAGGGGGAAAGAGAGCGGGGATGAGTGAGGGACACGGATCAAGGGAGACTATTGAATACTGGAGACAAACCATGGACTGAGGGGGGAGGGGGAGGGAGGGAGGGGGGATGGTCATGGTGGGGGGCACTTGTGGGGAGAAGCACGTGGTGTTATATGGAAACTAATTTGACAATAAACTATTATTAAAAAAAAAAGTCTGTATCTTCAGATCTCATTGAAAAGGAATATAAAAGGTAAAAAATAATCAGTTGAAAAAATGGAAAAACACAGATAATCACTGAAAATGTGTATGTATGGATATGTAAGACCCTATTAAATGTTACATATTGTTGTTTATGGTGTACCTGCATTTTATCTATAATCTATCAACCTATCAATCTATCTCATCCATCAGTCCACCCATCCATCCATCCGTCTATCCATTCATTCTGGCTGTCTATCTCTTTCTGATTGTCCGTCTACCCTTCCACCCATCCACCCATCCGTACATTGTGTCTGTCTGTCTGTCTATCTATCTATCTGTCTATTTATTCTATCTATCTGTCTATCTCTCTCCAATTGTCCATCTACCCATCCATCCATCCATTCCCCTATCCATCCATCCATCCATCCATCCATCCATCCACCCATTGTATCTGTCTATCTATCTATCTATCTATCTATCTATCTATCTATCTATCTATCTATCTATCTATCTGTGTATCTCTCTATCTGTCTGTCTGTTTATTCTGTCTATCTATCTATCTATCTATCTATCCATCCATCTATCAGGTCTATCTATATATCCATTATATCTATCTACCTGTCTGTCTGTTTATTCTGTCTGTCTGTCTATCTATCTATGTATCTATCTATCTATCCATCCATCCATCAGGTCTATCTATATATTCATTCTATCTATCTATCTATCTATCTATCATCTATCTATCTATCTATCTATCTGTCTATCTGTCTATCTATTCATCCATCCATTTATCCATCCAGCCATTCATCCATCTATGTATGTATATATATGCACAGTAATAAATTTCATTAAAGTGTAGTACTATCTGCTTGTAAGATACAGAGAGAATGGGACTGAATGAAAAGTGTCCCATACATGTCATTTACATGTATATACTGCCCAGATATACTGCTCAGATATAAAAATGCAGAAAGGCTGGAAAAGCATCTACCATGAAAATTATAAAAACGTTGTGTGGAATGCAGTCTCTCTGGCTGTCTCAGTGTTCCTGTAAAAAAAAAAAAATTCCCGTGAGACACTGAAATGTATGTGACATAAAAGTAAAAAATGTTGCATTTCTCCTACAAACATTTTCATACACAATAAGGCTTTGGTTTGTAGCGTTGATACCTCTTTCAGTAACGAAAGGAGTAAGCGATCTGACCCCCGAGTTCAGTGATAAAACTTATCTGCCCCAAAGTCAGGGGGTTACAGCTCAGGCGTATGTCTAGGTTAAGCCCCGAGGCTCCTGGAAGACTGGAGTCCACTTGGGGTGTTTGCACTTGAAGGAGAAATGAGGCCATGACCCTGAAGCCGTTTGCAGGTGCTAAGACTGTCAGAGTCTCACAGGCTCCTGGAGAAGTTGCATTTACATCCCCAGGCGGGCGTGACAAGAGCCTTGCGGCTGCCGCCCCCCCTGCGGACACAGAGGACACTCTGTTCTTATTCCCAAGGACGCTCTGAGGTGTGAGGCCGATCGCTTCGTAGGATTGACCTGCGTCTCCTCGCAGCCACACTGGATAAGGACCGCGGCGAAAGGTGACGACACACTTATTATCGGCTGTGAGATTTTCACTAAGGAATCCTTCTCTCAACCATAACACACTGTGCTCGCCTTCAGGATAGAATTAATAAAGTCCCCAAAACATTAACTGCAAGGGAGCTCTTGTGGTCAGAGCACGACCAGACAAAATCCTGAAAAATGCAAACGTGGGGGAATAAAGGAACTCTGGGAAAGAGTAAGAGGTGAAAACCACCAGGGAGGTATAACAGTTCTAAAAGGAATGTGCGGGGTGCCTGGGCGACTCGTCGGCTAGGCGTCTTGCAGTTCAGGTCGTGAGTTCATGAGTTCTAACCCCGTGTGGGGTTCTGTGCTCATGGTATGGAGCCTGCTTGGTGTTCTGTCTCTCTTTCTGTGTGTGTGTGTGTGTGTGTGTGTGTGTGTGTGTGTGTGTGTGTGTGTCTGTCCCTCTGAAAATAAATAAGCATTCAAAAAAAATAAAAGTAAATTTGAAGAACACCAACTCGTAAAATCACCATGGCACATATGACACTTGAATGCACTCAAAATTTGAGCACCAGAATTTACACATCTGTTTCAGGACATAGAACTTCACTAAAATATTAATAATGGTAGAGAAAATTTGGAAAACAGAATGCATCAAATCGAACTACTTATATATCTAAAACATTGCACGGAACATTGGAAGCACTCTTGTACTTTAAAAGGCAAAGAAGAATTTTTAACCAGCTTAAAACTTGAAGTCTGAAAGTTATAAAAGACTAAAATCACACAGATTATCATGTGGTCAAGTACTGTATCGTAACTAAAAGGAGAGATAGAAAATGCTCATACATTTGATATTTGGAAATAATGTTTTTTTTTTAAATGCATCCAAGAAAAACTACATGGACATTTGAAAATATTTGGAATTTCATGAAAAGCTGCAAAGTAAACCCTGGTCTATATGGTTTACACTTCCTTCTTTACATCCTGTAGTCGCTCCCTGGAACAGGTGATCTGATTATTCCTGAGTGACAGGTGAAAGAAGAACGTATAGAAAGTCTAGGTCACTCGATCAAACACAGCTGTGATGTTGGGTAAGACATACATAAAGGTTACCATAAAAAAGAAATCAAGGCCATTCCTAACCCATATAAATAGTAATCGGTTGAAATTTCCCTGGGCTTCCCTTTATACCTGTGAAATCACGTACAGATCGGATTATTGTGGAACCGGTTTGGAAATACTGGCCGTTACCCTTAGAACTGAAAGCCTCTCATGGACTTTGAGTCAAGAAATGCCGTGTGTTGACTTAAACTGTAACCGGGTTAAAGAGCTGATTTCGTCATAGTCCCTGGGCCGAGGAGCAGCAGGGACATCCCTCCGGCGTCTTGTAAACCGACCAGTGGAATTGAGCGTGGCCGTCCAGCTGAGTGGTCATGCTGGCCCCAGGCACCGGCTGCTGGTTCCTGCATGTGTTTTCAAGTACACCCCTCACCATCTGCTTGGGTTTGAGGAGAACTTGTGAGGGATGAGGAATGGTCAGAGAGCATTGTGGGATTTGGGAGTTTGGAGACCTTGGACTCAAGAGACTAAATGTGGGTGGGCTGGGGGCGCAGGATGTCCAGCTCATGGTTGGACATTTCAGATGTGAGGAGTCCAGTGCATGTTTTTATCAACCACCTGGCTTGTGTCTGACACCCAGCATCAGTGGTGGTTTGCATGACTTTGTATTTATTTTGGTCCCATGGCCACACAGGCTGTCACGTGTCTAAGACTCTGGATGCCCGTTTTGTCCTTCCAGGGCCCAAGATGAGGAGTAGCTGCTGATTGAGGTGGCATGCGTCCATTCTCCTGCCAGAGGGAAGGGACCGGAGTGTGCTGTGATCCTCCCAGTCTCGTTTAAAGTCTTCTCCGAGGTGGCACCTGGCGTGCCTGCTGCAGAACATCTGCGGTTAGAACTTGACATCATGCATTGCATTTAGCCGCGTGAGGTCGTGCCAGTGTGGGTACATCCTGGTCAGCCATGGAGCAGAGTTTCTCCACACTTAGCTCATCTCTGTTCCTTATGTAAGCCCCTCACTGCCCCACGCTTTGGAGCAGATTCAAGGGAGAACAGAAAAGGGGAAATAGGAGTCCATGCGTCTAAAAAACTCTCTTGAAAAGTTTTGCAAGAAGAAAGCATAAAAAACAGCATACTTGGATAAGAGTATAAATTAAGTAACCATTTTTTAAGTGACGAGGCATCCATCAAAGTCAGCTAGCACAACAGAAACAGATAACTCAAAAAAAAAGGGAAATCATCAATTGCAACGGAAACATATTTTGCAAACCACATCCTCAGTTTTGCAAACCTACAATCCTTCAGTCAAGAGTGAATAATGACTGGTGGTGTAGAAGCCCTAACGTCACGTTGAACAGAAGTGAGCTGGGTAAGTGGGGCTCGTGGGTTCTCTGGAGGTAAAGGGTAAAGGGGTGACCAGGTGCACAGATAACAACTTATTCTAGTAACACTGTGGGCTTCAATGAAGTTGTGGAATTCAAACCTATAAGAGGGGTTTTATCCTGTGCAACTCATAGTGATACCTTCCCATTTCAATGAGAAGCGTACCATTTACCTCCTAAATGTATAGTCAAGCCGATTAGGTCGCCCTGATTCCAGTAGGAGTAGAAGGCTTTGGTCTATTGGAGCACACGCATGCTCACTCCATAACAAAGCTCTCTGCACCGGAGACATGACCACGTGGATCAAAATTATCTTTAAAAACAAGGCTGGGGCTGGATTTATTTGTCAAGGGGGAAGAAAAAAGAACTTTCAACTGCATAAAACTGCTATTTTGGGTTGGGCGTTAGGATCAAGAAAGTATGTTTCGCTAAGACTCAGTGTTTATTAAATTTCCACGCAGTCAGAAAACCCTTTCAACCTCTTCATCCTGTGTACATATGTGTGAAAATCACATGACTTCCCGTGGGCAAGTACGTCCACATCTCTGGGGACAGCCGTGGGACTCGGAATGACAGTCCATAAAGACAGTGTGGCCAAGCTCACCCTCCTTCATAATTTCTCGAATTCTCTCTGCAACCTATAGATTATATTGAATATGGAAATCCTCTGCATGAGGACCTAACTAACCAGGACCGGAAAATTCACAGTAGGACACAGCTGTTCTCAGTCTCGCTCTGGAGGCAAAATGTTCTATTCAAAGGAGTTGGCTTCCCAAACTTCATTCAATAAATCCTCCTCCACGTTTAAGACTTCTTTACAAACACACCAAACACTTGTTTGGACTTACTCTTATGGCTTCCTTAAAAAAAAAAAACATATTTTAAGCCTCTTTCTTATTGTGATTCAAATTGCACTTCAAATCCTCTTTCCTTGAGAAGTCACGGACAATTTTTTCGTTCCCTCTTTCATTCTACTGGAAATTGTATTATTAGCGATTGTCTTCATTGTGTAAAATACTCTTGAATATTCTGCATACATCTTTTGTTCCCTAAATGAAACTCTCTGAACATATGAAAGTTTCCTATAAAGCATTCCCTATAAAATGTAGTTCAATAAAGTCCTGTTTATTTTTACTTCACTTCCATGGGTGCTCGCGATTATAAACAGGAACAGAGTTACAAGATCTCGCTTTAAATGCATTTGCACATAGTGCTAGTAAAGAGGACTGTATTATATGAAAACTCAATAAACTTACCCACATCATCAATATTTTAAATATCAAATTCCAGGAATCAGGGACAAGGTTCAGTTTTCTCTGTGTAACAGAGGTTCTTTCTTATAATTTAAAGACTAGCTCAGTATGTAAAACATAAACATACTCATGCTGTAAGTCCAGTTAAAACATTTTGCTGGCGTTTATTTATAATATGCTTCTAGTGAGAGACGGCAAACTTGGTCATTTCCTTTGTGAACGAGGGAGAGAAGAAAGTACTCCTTTTTAAAATAAATGTTTCAGGGATTTCTCTTCATCATTGACCTAAAACAGACCACCGAAAGCATTTCCTGACGGCTTTGTAAAGGGTTCATGCAAAAGGCTGGCGCTGGCTGAGGATGCAGAAACTCGAGAGAGAAACGTCTAGAAAACGCGTTGGGTTAGGGTAACTCATGTGTTTCCAGCAATGAACAAGGCATAATGAATGTGTCCTTCCATAGTGTCTTTTCAACCCTCATCTTGCCTGTCATCCTGAACCTCTCTTCTTTTCTCCTTGTTCTCTGAGCAGCCCTTCACTGCCATTAAAATCAGCGATGGTTTCCCAAAGGAAGGCACAGGTTGCTTACGATACGATTCGGAAAATGTATTGAGTATTTCCTTTATCTTAGGCTGGGTTTAATTTGTTCTCTCTTTTCCTACCTTCGTAGAACCGTGAATTTAATCCTCTTGGGGCGCCTGGGTGGTTCAGTGTCTGACTTCTGCTCAAGACATGATCTCACAGTTCATGAGTTCGAGCCCCGCGTCTGGCTTTGTGCTGACAGCTCAGAGCCTGGAGCCTCCTTCCGATTCTGTGTCTCCCTGTCTCTCTGCCCCTCCCCTGCTCACTCTCTGTCTCTGTCATATATGTCTTACACATACATACTTAAACGAAAGAGGGAAATTTTTAAAAATAATATTGAATAAATAAATAAATTAAATTAATAACATGTCCTAGTATGTGTTTTACGGGCCAGCAGAAGGTCTTCTTGGCTGGCCCATGAGGACGGAAGGCAAGCTTGCCGGGTGTGTGTCCCGCCGAGGACTGTCATGTCACGTATTTGCTGGGGTGCTCACACTGCACATGCTCCCACCTCTGCTGTCTCTTCACACGAGTTACCCAGACAGGACCTTCGAGCACCAAACGTGCCGCTGAGGATTCGTCCATTGTTGACTGGACGTTCGTCAGAATCACGCTCCATCTATTCTGAATGTCCGTGGTGACTACAGACATTTTAATACTCTTCTGTTGTCTTGATGATCAAACCCATTTATCACTAGGAAATCTTTCTTATGCCCATTTTCATATATTCGTGAGATCCACTGTGTCCGACTGTAACATAACTACCCAGAGCTTTCTTAGGACTGGGGCATATCATTCCCATTCATTTTTTTAAAATTGTCTTTAGGTTTATTTATTTATTTTTGAGAGAGAAGCAGAGAGAGCAAGTGCGGGAGGGGCAGACAGAGAGGAAGACCGAGAACCCCCAGCAGGCTCTGCACCGTCAGCAGCGAGCCTGACACGGGGCTAGAATTCACCAACCGTGAGATCCTGAGCTGAGCCAGAGCCAAGAGTCAGATGCTCGACCGACGGAGCTGTCCAGGAGCCCCTCTGTCTATTCGTTTTGAATATACGGGATCCTTATAACTAATATGTACATCTCCTCATAGTGTGGTGGTGGATTTTAATTTTTATCTGGTGCCTGTGTTACACACATAGACGGATGCGATTCGGTCTTTTAGATGTTTCACCCAGTTTGTTGAGGCAGAACCACTCCAATGAACCACATCCACTTAAAATGTTTAGTTCAGTGGATTTAGGGACATGTATACACCACCATGATGATATCCTTTTTATAATCAGGGCAGAGAACATTCCAGCAGTTCCAGATCATTCCTTCCTGCCCCTTGTAGTCAAACCCTTCTGTTACAGGCCCTCGACAACCAATGATATGTTCTGTGTCACCGAGGATTCGATTGCACATTTCAGAATGTCAGCCTGTCCTCTTCTGTGTTTGTCTTACTGGCTCAGGGTGTGGTTTTGACGGTCTCCGCGCAGCTTGCGAATATCAGCGGGTCCATAATTTCTGAACATAAGTCCTTTCTTTTTTTTCAAAAATTTTAAAGTTTATTTATTTTTGAGAAAGAGACACACAGAGCACAGCTAAGGGAGGGACAGAGAGAGAGGGAGACACAGGATCTCAAGCAGGCTCCAGACTCTGAGCTGGCAGCCCAGAGCCCAACGCACAGCTTGAACCCATGAACCGCGAGATCATGACCTGAGCTGAACTTGGAGGCTTACCCGACTGAGCCAGCCAGGTGCCCTGAGCGTAGGTCATTTTGTAACTCGGTACAAATCGCATTTTTATCTAATCACATTTCGTTGCATGTGCCAGTTTCTTGCAGTTTAAACAGCCTTGAATGTACTTGAATAAATATTTGTGTGCCTTTTCGTTTTTATTCATCTTGGGAAAGCACATAGGAGCAGGATTGATGGGTTGTATAGGAAGATATATTTTTTATGTTTTCTTTACTTTTGGGGCGCCTGGGTGGCTCAGTTGGTTAACTGTCCGACTTGGGCTCAGGTCGTGATCTCGTGGTTCATGGGTTTGAGCCTCGCATTGGGCTCTGTGCTGGCAGCCCAGAGCCTGGAGCCTGCTTCGGATTCTGTGTCTCCCTCTCTCTCTGACCCTCCCCTGCTCACGCTGTCTCTCTGTGCCTCTCAAAAATAAATAAATGTTCAAAAAAGTTTTAAGTTGATCTATTTATTTTAAGACAGAGAGTGGGTGAGGTAGGGCAGAGAGACTCCCAAGCAGGGTCCACACTGTCAGCCCCCCCGGATGTGGGGCCAGAACCCACAAATCGTGAGATCATGACCTGAGCCAAACCAAGAGTCTGTGGCTTAACCGACTGAGCCACCCAGTTGCCCCCAAGTCTAACGGCCAAGTCCGGTGTTCTGTTCTGTCTGAACTGTGGAAATGGCCTCTCCCTTCAAACTGCCTTCATTTACAACGTTCAGGATTCACTTCTATAACCTGGGTCGTGTCATCATTGCAAACGCTGGAATCTCACTCTGCGGGTTGTTGTTAGTCATACTGTTTTCCGATCCCGTCTGTTTGCAGAGCACCACCGAGTCAACACCCAACTGCCCCGTCCACACCGCGATTTCCCCAGCACCGACTCGCGCCTTCTCCTTCCTTTTCTCCACAGGTCGCACCTGCCCCTTCCTTCCTTTTGAGCCGCCTGCACATCACCCAGCACCTTACCTGCCTCTCAAGGAAACGTTACCACCCTTAACGTTGTTCTCTCACCAAATCACAGCGGGGAAGTCTCTTACCAAAGTCTCTGATTGTTCCCCCGTCTTGCTTGATCACGTGCAGCTACCCAACCACCACAGCTGGGACTCATCTGCCAGGCTTCTCGCTGGTCCCATCCCCTTCGCTCGCTCTTGTGTTTGTCCTCGCACTCACACGCACACTCGGGGCCCATGGTCTCTGTGCGTTATCAGCAGCCATGTGGGTGAGGTCTGCTGTCTCCGGCTCCCGTGGTGAGGAGCCTGCTGGGCCCCCCGCTCAGCAAACCCCCCGTCCTTCTCTGGCTACGGCATCTCCTCCTCCAAGAGTCTCGTCAGGTGTAATCTCTTTGAGAAATAGCCCCTTACTGTTTATTCTCACTTACATAGCCCTTTATATGTGTATGCGTCCTGGACAAAAATATATCAGTGATGCACTGAGGTCATTATGTTTGTGTGTCCGGGAGAGCAGAAACCCCAAACTTGTAAGATTAACTTTTTTAGCATTTATTTATTTTTGAAAGACAAAGAGAGACAGATCATGAGCAGGGGAGGGGCAGAGAGAGAGACACACACAGAATCAGAAGCAGCTCCAGGCTCTGAGCTGTCAGCGCAGAGCCCGACGCGGGGCTCGAACCCACGAACTGCAAGGTCATGACTGGAGCCAAAGTCGGAGGCTCAACCGACTGCCACCCAGGTGCCCCACAACTTGTTAGATATCTTAATTGAGAGCCTGCAATAAGACTTTGTCTAAAGACTCACATTTTGTTGATCACTGAAATGATTGTGGGTGAATCAATGATGTCGATACTAATAGGCTGTATTTGTCAACCAGAGCGAAACTTGGCACGATTCTCCCAGCGTTCGGGAGTCCAGAAAGTCAAGTGGGGAACGTAGCTCTCATTGTTGAGGATCCTTCGGCTCAGTAGACACATCGGTCCTTTGCAGGAACCACAGTGCGAGTTTAAATCCAGATTGTTCGTAAGAAAGTCAAGTCCATGCAGGGGATAATGCAGCCTTGCAAACTGTGTCTTCCTTGTTTATCATTCTGCTCCTGACTCACACTGAAAACAGTACTGAGGAGTGCGTGTGAGCAGCTCATTTTTAAATGTCCTGGTACATTTGGCCTCTGACTCATACCTTCTTTGGGTTTCACAGCAAGGATCCTATCAAATCCGACCACACTGGATAGCTTTGGGCAGTTTGGAGTGATGGTCTGAGTAACAGGTTAAACAGAAGAGACGCAAGGAGAAAGTATAAATAAAGTATAAATGTAAGAAGTCTCCTGGAAATGTGTGGTTGCACTCTTCCTGTGTAGGATATAATTTTCTTCAGAGCACGGATTTGGGCTGTTACCGACAGAAGGGGCAGAAGGAAGGGTCTTACAGACAATAGATTTTATATATATATATACACCGCTTTCTGCGCCACTTAAACATCTTCAGTAGAGAAGTTCCTTCCCTGGAAGAGGGAAACAAAGGTGAAACACAATGGCTCATGGAAGAGATGGCAGAATACAGCAGAATATGGGTCAGAAGCGGGTGGAGCTCAGCCATGAAGAACAAAAGTCACAGAAACGGAGATGAAATCAAACAAGAGCCAGAAAGAATAGAACCTGCAGGGAAAACATGAAGACAGACAGAGGGTAACTAACTACTCATACGTTAGAGAAAATACTGAATGTGGCAAAAATACTAGGCTGATTAATAAGGAGGAAGATTTAGGCTGGCGTCAGACTGCGTAACAGGATGCGTAAGAAGTGGGAACCAAATTCATTTACCATCCAGCCACACTGTGTGTTGCGTATCAACATGGCTGTAACATTATTTTTTATTGAAAAGAACTCATTCAGGGGCACCTGGGTGGCTCATTCAGTTGAGTGTCCGACTCTTGATTTCAGCTCAGGTCATGGTCCCGTGGTTTGTGGGTTCCGGAGAAGCGTCTGACTCTGTTGACGGTGTGGAGCCTGCTTGGGATTCTCTCCCTCCCGCTCTGTGCAAATCCCCACCTTGTGTTCTCACTCTCAAAACAGACTTTTAAGAGAAACAAAAAGCCCTGAGGACATAATGTAACCATGAGCGTGTGTTCTGGGGCGGTTCTGGAGCCCACGCCTGAAGGCAGAAACCAAATGGTCAGAGGGAAAATAGATGCAAAGCTTCCTAAATGTCAATAAAAAAATCAACCAGATATCAAAGCAGCATTAATATATGGAATAGGGAAACATTAATAGCAACGGACCATAAAGGAGTCACACAAAAATCTTCAATATATTCCAAATGCAGTTCTGATTTTAAAATGGGGAAAATGCATACGTGTGTTCCTAAGCTAAAGGAAAATGAAAATCAGCTAAAACAAACAAAACGATGGTACCAAATCAAACTTGTTTAGCCTGAAAAGTATCAGGTAATTATAGGAGAAATAAGAAGGAATTACCCATGAAAGAGAAGGAACAGTATTTACACTATGTTTGAGGACTTAATAATGCCAGTAGCCAGTGTAAAACCTAAGAGTGTCAGGAACTCATACGACTCAGTAGTGAACAAACAACTTGATGAACAGGTAGCCCAAGGCACTGAATGACTGGAGTAGGAAGAGATCTTCCTCCAGTGAAGACATCACTCGTCATCAGGGAAATATCAATGCAGACGACAGTGAGATGCCCCCTCGGGCCTGTCGGAACGGCTAACGTCAACAGCACGAGAAACAGCAGGTGCTGGCGGGCATGCAGACAACCTGGAAGTTTCCTCCTGCGCTGCTGGTAGGCATGCAGCCTGATGCAGCGGGTCTGGAGAACCGCATGGAGGTTTCCCACACAGTTCAGAAGAGAATTTCCCTGGGACCCAGCAATTCCACTTCTGGGCATTTATATTCTTGAGCCTTAAAAAAGAAGAAAATACGGTCACCCGAGGCAACACGGATGAACTTGGAGGACACGATCCCCAATGCCACACGCCAGTCACGGCTGAACACATATGACGCGGGCCCCTTAGGCACGGGACCCACGCTGTCCAGTGCTCAGAAGCACACGTGGGAAGGGGGCCGCCAAGGGCACCTAGGTGACTCAGTCCATTAAGCATCTGACTTCAGCTCCGGTCATGTTTTCATGTTCATGAGTTCGAGCCCCGCGTCGGGCTCTGTGCTGACAGCTCAGAGCCTGGAGCTGCTTCAGATTCTGTGTCTCCCTCTCTCTCTGAATCTCCCCAGCTTGTGCTCTTTCTCTCTCTCTGTCTCAATAATAAATAATAAACTTTAAAAATTATGAACAAGTATATAAAAAACATTTATCAGTATATATTTTATATAATTGCTGTTTTCTTTAAGTGCCCTTCATCTGTGAGTCCGCACGGTGCCGGTCAATGGGGCAGAGGTGGACGAGAAAAATCTGGAAGGAAGGGAGGAAGGAAGGAAGGGAAGGAGGAAGGAAGGAAGAGAAGAGACAGGAAAGAAAAGAAGTAGGAACAGATGAACTTTTTTAGAAACAAACCAAAATTCTCGCCCACGCCACGTGAGGAACACAGAGCCCTATACCCTTCAAGTCCTGGGAAGTTTTTCATAACCTCTGCCTTTCATGGAGATTGCTTGTGACGTGTGGGGGTTCCTGCAGGGTGGAGGCTGCTGGCCTCTCGGGACATGCGCTCAGACCATGCTATGCCCTGCAGTGGGCCCAGGAGCCGACTCCTTCACACGCCCGTGTCCTGAGCCTTCGCGTGTCACCTGCCGCCTCCCAGACTCAGTCCTGGGGGAATTGTCCCCTGTGACTGCCTAACCAGTGAGAAACCCATGAAGAAAACCAGAACCCGTCCCCTCCACGCTGGAGAGCCTGTGTTCACCGTGCCTCCATTCCTGTGCAGATGCCGTACAAAACAAACGCTCACTACAGAGACATACTGGGGAGATAAAGTGCACATTTATTTCAGATACATAGTCCTTGTAGAGCTTGCCTTCCCCCGAGAAACCGAGTTATTGGCAATCCCTATTTTTACTCGTACAAAATGCGATTTAATGGAAGGGGAAGAAAGAAAGTGCATCGTTTGTAACCACATTTATTGAAAATATCTGGGGAAGTGAAGATTCATGACAAATGCAAAAAAGTAGCTTTATTCTGGTGCTTTGTTCGTTAAGAGATATATAAGCCCCTTAAAAAAATAAAGAGTGTAAAATTTCAAGATTTATGGTGAAAAATGACATTCATATGAATATTCCAAATTGGTAGTTCTTGATATTTAGTAATTCTTCATGTCATCCCAGGATATTGACTTTCCACTCTGCAAACCTCAAACTGCTCTAAAGAAATAAAGTCTATTAAAATAAAGCAACAAACCAAACAAGAGGTGAGAATGTTATTTCAAGATAATAATTTGAGAGCAAAAGCAACTGATAGAAATATGTGTCAACGTTCAAAGGTAAAAGGCCCAATTAAGAAGAGAAAAGGAAAATAAGAAGCACTGGCGACTGAGAAGGAGAAAATGTGCATAAAGATTACGGGTGATTTGAAAATGTCAGATCCTTTCAAAAAGTAGTATTCAGACCCGGTGGAGCTGGAGAGACTTGGTCCCCATGATCTCTTTCACAAAGTGTCTATTTTGGGGCCACTGAGACCCCTTGGAACTTCCCGTGTCCTATTTTTCCTATTCTTATTTATATTTTTTTTATGCGACCTATTTTCTGGTTTAGCTGATGTGGCAAAATAAAATTACAAAGACCAGCATTGTAGTTATAATGTGTCAGCTCTTTAGGAGTGCAAGTCTGGTCTTCTGTTTCTTACCATGGCTTTCATTAACACATACATTCTTTAAGAAAGAAAAACTGAGTTGTAATTTTCCCCCGTCCTTTCCTATGAAGTTCTTAGAAGAACAGTAGAAAGAAGAAATGAAAAAAGGACAGAAAAATCTACTCAGGGTTTAGCACGCTAGTCAGGGTCAGGGCTCTTGAGTTTGGAGGGGAGGAACCTACAAAAGCGTCTCTATCCGTCAGCCAGGATTCGATTTCCCTGAAGAGCCATGACCAGAAGCCTTACCTAGAATGGCAGCGGTAAGGGAACACGTGTGTAGTAGGTATGGTGTTCTGAACGTCAGCTAGGGTAAAAAAACTCTACCAGGAAAGTTATAAGATGGGGGCGCCCGGGCGGCTCAGAAGGTTAAGCGTCCACCTTCAGCTCAGGTCATGATCTCGTGGTTCATGGGTTTGAGCCCCGCATCGGGCTCTGTGCTGACAGCTCGGAGCCTGGAGCCTGCTTTGGCTTCTGTGTCTCCGTGTCTCTCTGCTCCTTTCCCTGCTTGCACTGTCTCTCTCTCTCTCTCTCTCTCTCAAAAATAAATAAAAATCTGAAAAAGAAAATTTAAAAAAGTTATAATGAAGAGAAAATGTATTTATAGGACTGTCCTGTATTATCTAAAAAAAAAAATCTATCGTGCATTATCTAAAAAAATATAATTGGATCCGCACAGTTCAAAGCCACGTGGTTTCAGGGTCAGCTGAATCAGGAAACAGCTCATCAAAAGATCTGCAAAGAAGTACACTTGGCATGCTCTTCTTGGAGTAATCAAGTGTCGTGAACGGCTTCCAAGGAAAACCTTACGAGCCCGGAAGAAGGGAGGAACTGAACCCAGACAGGGCAGCATAGACACGGAAGGCACAGTTGAGCCCTGTGGGAAGCACGTAGGTTGCCAAGTGCAAATGAAGATGCAGCCTGGGGCCCTGGAAATTAAGTGGGAAACAGCACAGACTTAAAAATAATGTCCGAACTAAAAAACGGCCAGTTTTCCCCTCCTATCGAGCAAAACGATTCTAAAGTACCCACAGTGAAATTAGTGAAGTGCAAGACTTAAAAATGGGTGCCTAGGTGACTCTGTCAGTTCAGCATCTGACTCTTGATTTTACTCGGGTCGTGATCTCACAGTTTGTGAGTTCAAGCCCTGCATGGTCAGTGCAGAGCCTTTTTGGGATTCTCTCTCTCTCTCTCTCTCTCTCTCTCTCTCTCTCTCTCTCTCTCAGTCCTTCCCCTGTTTGCTGTCTTTCTCTTTCTCTCTCAAAATGAATAAGTAAACATTTAGAAAATGACAAAAATATTTAAGGGTGTATTCCAGAAACAGATAGCAAGTCTCATAAAAAGAGATGAAATAGAATGCACCTCACATTTTTCCAGAGTGACCTCATTAGCAGGTGGGGACAGGGAAGCGTCCGTAGATCATTGTTTTCCTGACCCAAGTCAAGTTGTTCGTCAACAGACAAAAATCTAAAATCAAGTGAACGCTTATTGTTATATTGTTAAATCCCCAACTCACACCCCACGTGTGTCTTCTCCAGCCAGTTGTAGATACACAACTCACAGATTTGTATGTGATTCTCCAACTGGTCCCAGATACACAACCCACAGACTTGTATGTGATTCTCCAAGTAAGTAAAGGCCAGGCTCTCCTAAGTAATCATGTTTTACTTGTTAAAAAAAAAGGTTAGAAATGGAACAAATCCCATGTTTCACAGTGCTTTTGATGTTATTCCTACATAGCTGCTCACAGACAGTTTAATGATTCGCTTTCCTCAAAATATTATTACTTTTAAATGTATTTCTGTGGAAATTATCTGCCGAGTCTCATTTGCCAGGAATCCTAGTCCGTCAGGGATTGCTTACGGTGTTGATGTCATTACAACATGGGAGTAAAAACAAAGTCATTTTTACAACTGATGTCCTTTTACAAGACGTGGAAGGAGGGGTGCCTGGGTGGCTCAGTCGGATAAGCATCCGACTTCGGCTCAGGTCATGATCTCATGGTTCCTGGGTTTGAGCCCCGTGTCCGGCTCTCTGCTGACAGCTAGCTCAGAGCCTGGAGCTTCTTCAGATTCTGTGTCTCCCTCTCTCTCTGACCCTCTCCTGCTTGCACTGTCTCTCTTTGTCTTTCAAAAATAAATAAAAAACATTAAAAAATTGAAAAAAGAAGAAGACATGGAAAGAAAAAGAACTCTGTCTGACGTCCTGATTTAGATACCAGGATACTTGGAGTATAAGACGGGGACCATAAAAAGATACATAAATCTTCAGCCCTGGCTACAACGGAAATCCTCCAAAATCCAGAGATCTGCATAGTACACCCTATGATACATGAAGTGTGTTCTGAAAGCGACGAATCTTAAGAGTACATTTATCACATGTCGGACCAGAAACAGACGTATCCCAAGAAAGTCTCATCCTTGGAGGCACATGTCCACAGATGTACCTTCTTTTAATGTTTCGTTTTTGTTTTTTTTTTTAATTTTTATTTTCGGGAAAGAGCATGAATGGGGGGAGGGAGACACAGAATCCAAAGCAGGCTCCGGGCTCTGAGCTGTCCGCACAGAGTCTGATGCCATCATGACCTGAGATCACAGAACCTTGAGATCATGACCTGAGCCGAAGTCAGGCCCTTACCTGACTAAAGCCACCCAGGCGCCCCCACAAATGTGCTGTCTTGGCCCCTGCATCCTCACAGTTATCAGGAGTCACCTGGGCTCCGTGAGCCAACGGGGATCGTCATTTCCCTTCTCTTAAAAGCACACGCACCAGCATCCACAGTCTGCTGTCTCCCCCCCACTCCCCGCACATACTCCTCGAAATGCTCTCCATGGCACTGCAGAGCGGAGGGCCCGAGGTTGGCCGTGCTACAGCGATCCGACCTGTGGTACTTCCGATCTGCTATTCCCTTGTGTCTGTTGGCTTCCTAAAGACCGCTGAGGAGGGCTTTGAATTTTGGACGTTGTTTTTTTCCAGCAAAGCTCAGGTGTGCTTTTCTTAGCTGTGACGTTAAGCCAGAGAGAGGCCGTCCCAGGAGCGTGGCTGCGTGTGGCGATGGTAAAAAGTGCCCTGCTGTTTCCCAGCCAGTGCATCAGAAGCGAGTGGCCGAATCCCTCTCCCTGTGAGTCAGGAATGGCCCGCGTCCTCCTGGACCAGGTCCTTCTGGCAGGAATGACCCTGTGCAGACATTGAAGGACTTTGCAGATTCCACCTGGTTTCTGCAGAACACTCACTGATGACATGTCGTCTCTTAGACACAGCTCATTAGTTACCACCCCTCACTCCCTGAGAGACCCAGATCCCAGGGCAAAGGCACGTTTTGGGGGTCTGGTCAACCCTCCCTGTCAGCACATTTGAACTAACACATCCCCGTGCTCGGCTTGTGAGTGGAATTGCCATCTTGTTCAGAGACCACAGCCTACCTGTTGGAGTCTTCCCGGGGAGAGGCGAACCTACCCATCCTGTTCCTTTGTCCAGATTTCTCCCCGACAGACTCCGCCATGGAAGGTGACTGTGATGTCCACCATGGATACTGAGACCGCCATGTCTACGGTCTGTCACAGAGAATCGCCCTTGCATTGCCAACAGGGGCTCACCCCTGGGGCCCTGGGGCTCTGTCCACATCCCACATCTGTACAACAAGGCTGTGCCTTCTCTAGGAAGCGTGTGTGGGGAAATAAATCCCCAAGATTACCCGTCCAGCTGGGACCTCCTCCTGAGGCCAGCATGACCAGTGGCCCAAAGGTAAAACATCACAGTGCTCATGAGGTCATGGGGTCTGCTCATGAGCAAGATGTCACAAAAGGCCCAGACACAGGGGTCCCTGGTGTACCTGGGGGCACTTCTGAAGCCAGGAAGGTGAAGCTCTCTGGTGACAGGGTCTCCTCAACCTAGGACGTTTTACATCTTGGTCATCCTTTCGAGTCTGTACTATGTCAACAGGAGATGAGGTGTGGATTCTGCTGTGGTGAATGACGTATGTGGTGGAAAAATGTATATTCTCTCCTATTGGTCCCTGCACCCAACATCTTCCCATCCAGTTGTGTGTATTTTTTGTCACTTCGGAGACCCTGTCCTCTGCTGCCTTATTGCCAGTTATGTTAAATAGAGTGTATGACAAGACTTTATTAATGCTATCGTCAACCTCTGTGCGAGCGTCTACAGTGGCGCCCGCGCAGGAGAAGTTTCCGTTGGGCTAACAGCAGTGATTCTGTGAGTGATAGTGAAAGTCATCCTCCTCTCTCTTGTCTCCCTCACACCAGCCCCAAATTACGTTTTCAGATGTCCGTGCAGTTTAGCTTGCCTATTTTTCTTTATGCTTTGTATTTTCTTTATCATTGTGTATTATGTTACAGGACTGTAATCATTTCATATGACTTTTTTTCGGTTGTGGAATGGATCATCTGAGTCTCCATGACTTCTTAGGGGAAAATTCTCTTTGTTAGATGAGTGCTTTGGATTGCGAGCATTTTTTCTGCAACGACTTATGCTCACAAACCAGGGTTTTACTGTATATATTTCTGTCCAAATGCAAATAGCTGTAGATTCTGGCTGTCGATTAGTGGGCTGGGTCTTTTCGGGAAGGCGTTGCTCCTTTTGAAAAGAATGAGCCAAACCAAGAAGCAAATAGTAAACATCTTCAGTCCTGCACAGTCAAGAGCACCCGATATTGGGTGCTCTGTTGAGAGACAAGACAAGCAAATACCAAACCCAACCCAATCCAAGCCATCGGTTACAGCATAACTTCACTGGACGAACCAGGAAGGTGCCCTTACGCAGAAACCTAGTGAGCCACAAAGAGCTCCCTGCCGTGACCCCACGGGAGCCCCAGCTAGGGAGGGTCCAAGGAGATTAAACACTGCTAGAAAACATCACAGACAACATTCATAGGAAGCTATTATCACAATAAAAAGCAACAGTTAAAACTGCTCAGCTATAGCAAATGCTCCCCATAATACCTAACGCAGTAGAGAAGAGCGAACACAGGGTGAGCATGATGAATCCAAGATCATTAATCAGTGTTTGCTGATCAGGAGTATGTACAAAGAAAACAAGGGACATCAGCACCTTTCCCTGTTTTCCTCATTTGCCTGGGTTTTTTTTGTTTGCTTGTTTTCTCACTGATAAAATGTGTGTTTGATGTTGGCTTTCTGCAAGTCATGCATCTTTCAGCCATTCCTCTCTTGACCTCCACTCCCCTAAGCTGTGGTTCAGTTGATTGTGACTGATCTTTTCGATCTCTGAAATCAAAGGGTTTTTAAATCACATTTTCACTGTTGATCCTTGGTCACATTTCGCTCATTGTTTTTGATAATCTCATGCTCTCTGATGAATCTTTCATTATCCTTCGGACATATTGAAACATTTCAAGCTGCATTTTTACACTCTTGGATAGAATTCTGTGATAATCCCCATATTCTTGGGCTTTGGGGCCCAAATCCTCAGTTTGCCTGTCATCCAAAGAGGCTTCTTCTCTTGTGTTTTGGTGATTCCTTCTGTGACCGCATGTTTGATTCAGCATAATCCTTGGTATTTGCCCACCAAAGGGAAATTGCTTTCCTCCAGAGACATTGCTGTTGCTTCTGGAAGAACCAACGATAAATACTGACCCAAGGTCAGCGTAGCTCCTGTCACGAATCCGTAACTCCCGTGTGATGCTCAAACATGCTCCCCCCTCGTGGTGGAGGGGCCCCAGCTTGAAACCCCCAACCCCTCCCTAGTGTTGGCCATCATCCCACCAAACAGACAAAAACTCCAAGCCCTTGACTTTGCCCACCACCTCCATGTTTAGTTTTGACTCATTGGATTTTGTGTTTCTATGTTGCTGCTGTTTGGATGTGGCTTTATTTTTGATTCTTGGAATTGTCTTTCTTTTTAAAAATGTTTATTTTATTGTGGGTAGAACCCTCATCAAGACATAGGTCCCCTTAACAAATATCTAAGCATACGAGGTGGTATTGTTCACGATACGGTCCGATGTTGTGCAGCCGATTTCTAAAGCTTGCTCATCTTGCTTAACTGAGACCTCATGCCCATGGATTTCTGACTCCCCATTTCCCCTGTCCCTTTCCCTGGCAACGAGCATTCCTATCTTGGATTCCATGAATTTCACTCTTCCGGTTTCCACAGGGCAGTCGGATCATGCAGCATTTGTCTCTCTGTGACTGGCTTACTTCACTTAGCATAATGTCCTCAAGGTCACCATGCATTATTGCCCCATGGGGCAGAATTTCCTTCTTGTTTAAAGGCCAAACCCCATTCCGTTGCATGTACAGAACACCTTGTCTTGATCTTTTCGTCTGCCAGGGTATGTTTTGGTGGTTTCCACACCTTGGTTATTGTGAACAGTGTCGCAAAGAACATGAGTATGCAGGTGTCTCTCCAAGATCCTGCCTTGAGTTCCTTTGGATCAATACCTTGGGATTTTCTTTGTGGGTTGGGAAGTCTATCAGTTGATGAAGGGCATGGTGACAGAAATTTTTGCAAGGTCCATCTGTGCTGTTTTGGAGGCCTCTTCCGGGAATCCTCTTTTGTACCCTAACTTAAGTCCTGTGCGTGCCACTCCAGATGCCCTGTGCATCACCTTTCACTATACAGACCTGATGCCGAGACTCCTGTTTCCCCTGGCCTTGCTCTGCTTGTGGAATGTAAGTTAAACTCCTTGATGCGACGTAAAAGGGGCTCTGTGATTTGTTCCTTTCATATATTTTCTAGACTCTCACCTGCCCCCACGTGCACACCAGACTCCAGGCACGTTGGATGGTGTGGAATGCCCGTAATGTACACCCTGCATCAACATGTCTGTCTTAACCTACTGCTTCTCATGAGCACTGCTTTCCATCTGTCAGGCTGCAATACAGAAGCAGCAAACCCATTCCTCTGTCTTCTGGGAGCACAGAGGACTCCCATTTGTCATCCTCTCTTACAGCTTGGTGCCGCCACGGGATGGAGCTCTGGCCAGAGACATGGGCATGAATACTACTTACAAGACTAACCAAGAAGTATGTCTGATGTCTTCATACACATGCGTTCTCTTTGCTTACCTATGAGGTGAAACTGATCATGAGGTCTCTGTTCGGGAGGCGAAAATGAATGCGCATTTATAGGCGCCCCTGGGCGGCTCATTTGGTTAAGCATCCAGCTCTTGATTTCAGCTCAGGTCATGATGTCATGGTTTCATAAGTTGAAGCCCCATGTTGGGCTCTGCCCTGACAGCACAGATGGACCTTACGTAAATTTGCATAACCATGCTCTTCAATAACTGATAGACTTCCCAAGTCGCAAAGAAAATCCCAAGGTATTTATCCAGAGGAACTCAGAAATGGCTTTCTATGCAAGCTTCCTTCTTACTGGAGCTTAACAGAAGTGCTCTCTGATGTTAGAATCTGTGAAAGTCAGAAAAGGTAGATTTCCTCTCTATGTTGGGTTGTACCTTCTTTTGTTACAGGAGCTCAGTCATCCATGCCTAAGGCAGAATCAGACGTTGAATATGCATCCTGGGCTATAACCCTTTTGGGTCCCAAACGATTTCCCAAGACCTGTTTTCTTGCAAAGGTTCATTTCAATTATTTCCAAGTGAAAATCATGATGTCATAAAGGATAGTGGCTTGGCGAATTAAATAAGCCACAGGGGAGTCCAGCTTTCAAAATATGTCAGCATTCCCTGAAATAGTTCTCTTTTCTTTACCTGGAAGGAAGGTTTGATGACCATAGATCAATATTTATTGAGTCCTGTGTTAGTTTACTGGTGCCTGACATAACAAAATCCCAGGGAGGGGCGGTTCTAACCACACGTATTTACCACCTCCCTGTCCCGGAGGCTGTGGGCCCAAGATCCAGGCGGGGTTGAGGCTGGAGGTCCGAGATCCCAGAGGGGCTGAAGCTGGGACTGTGAGATCCAGGCGGGGCAGAGGCTGGGAGTCTGAGATCCAGGCAGGGCTGAGGATGGGACTCTAGGATCCAGGTGGGGCCTAAGCTGGGAGTCTGAGATCCAGGAGGGGTGAGGCTGGGAGTCTGAGGTCCAGGCAGGGCTGAGGCTGGGAGTCTGAGATCCAGGCAAGGCTGAGGATGGGACTCTAGGATCCAGGTGGGGCCTAGGCTGCGAGTCTGAGATCCAGGAGGGGTGAGGCTGGGAGTCTGAGGTCCAGGCAGGGCTGAGGCCGGGAGTCTGAGATCCAGGCAGGGCTGAGGGTGGGAGTGTGAGATCCAGGAGGGGTGAGGCTGGGAGTCTGAGGTCCAGGCAGGGCTGAGGCCGGGAGTCTGAGGTCTAGGCAGGGCCGAATCTGGGAGTCTGAGATCCAGGAGGGGTGAGGCTGGGAGTCTGAGGTCCAGGCAGGGCTGAGGATGGGACTCTAGGATCCAGGCGGGGCTGAAGCTGGGGGTCTGAGATCCCAGCGGGGCTGAGGCTGGTTTCTCCTGAGACTTCTCCCTTCAGTGTGTAGACGCCATGCTCTCCCTGGGTCCTCAAGTGCTCGTCCGTCTGTGCATGTTGTGTCCTGACCTCCTCGTCTTGTAGGGACTGCAGTAACATAGAATTACAGTTCACCCCTAATGACCTTAGTTTCCCTTAATAACTTATTAACTTTTAAAAAGCTTATTTATTTTGAGAAAGAGACACAGTGTGAGCAGGGGAGAGCAGAGAGCGAGAGAATCCCAGGCAGGCTCTGCACTGTCATGGCAGAGCCCATTGCAGAGCTGGAAGCCAGAAACTATGAGATTGTGACCTGAGCTGAAAGCAAGAGTCAGTCGCTTAACCGACTGAGCCACCCAGGCGCCCCTAATGACTTCTTTAAAGGCCGTATCTCCCAATACAGCCACATTCCGAGGGATCAAAGGGATCAGGGCATTAACCTAATGCATTTTGGGTGACACAGTCCAGCCCATGATAAGTACCTACCCACCTCTATTGGTTGCTGTGTGCTAAGTACGTTGAGACGCTCCGGGTATAACAGTAAAAGTAAACAGAAGACCAGACACCTCGCTGAGGAGGCCTACTGTCCAGGGAGGGACATTGGAGGTCAACGCACCGCATGCAGCCCAGAGGAATTAGAAGCAGTGCGGTATAGAAAATAGAGTGTGTGATCAAGAGTCATGGACACAGACCTGAGAGAATCCATCAGTTGGTTAGAAGACAGAGAACGGGGTATCAGAGCAGAACCCTGAAGGAAGGGCTGGGGTAGCCCTGCAGAGTCCTAGCAGAGAACTTCGATCGACAAAGGAAAAATGATTTGGGATACAAAAATGGAAACAAATCTTTAGATGGGAATGTCAGCTTCAAGGCATCAAGCAGGTCAAGAAGATTCGATAAGGCTGGAGACCGGGGAAGCACACTGTTACCGTCACTTCAGGGTTAGTAAGCCGGGTGACGAGGTCGGGGAAGGTCTGCAGGGTTTCAAGTAGGGGGTGTCCTGCTCTGATTTATATTTTGAAATTACTTTTCTGGCAGCTGCATGGGAAGTGGAATGATGGGTGCAGAGCCAGGGGTGGTAATGGAAGGTTCTGATCGGGGGTTCGGGGAGGACATTCCAGGTTCCGTCGCTGATCCAACAACTGGATGGGATAATTACGAGAAGGGGGAAAAAACCAAGGGAAACGATACTTTGTGAAAGGCAGGGAAAACAATCTGGACTTCTATTTTGAAAGATAATTTCGAGTTAATGATGCCAAATATGTTTCCGTGTGTAACAGTGGGTTCAGTATTTCACAAGACATCCATGTTCAGAGTTCAACTTTATTGCATTGTGTAACTCCAAGGTCACAGTATCCAATGACCTCAGTTACTCTCTTTAGACAGTAGTTCTCAAAAAATGGTAGTACAGTCAATTTTTAAGTCCTAACCAAAGGTGAAGAGCATGAAAACCTGGAGAGAACATAAAATCTTTAGAAACGTATGAAAAAATACTGACATTTGAATGTAAGACAATGATATGGAAATTCAAAATGGAAGCCAAAATTGGAGTCGGACCCCTACTAGCTCTTTATATTTTAGTTGTATTCTCCAGATTTTATTTTTCTTTATTATTGAAATATATTTTGAATAGAATGTGTAAATTCAGGGTGTCAACCTAATGATTTGATACATGTATTTATAGTAATATGATTTCCATAGTTATGACATCTCCTCTAACCTTTACGCTTAACCACGTTAGTCTGCCTTGGTTTGGAATTGTACGTTTTTCTCTTATACATTTCTCTACTTTCTGGTGTTGGAAGACACATGAGCACATCATGATATGATAACAGATGCCTTCAAGATATTTAATTCCTTTTCTTTAATGTTTATTCTGAGAGAGAAAGAAAGCACTAGCAGGGGAGAGGCAAAGGGAGAGAGAGAGAAAGAGAGAGAGAATCCCAAGCAAGCTCTGTATGATCAGCACAGAGCCAAGAGTGGGGCTTGATCTCATAAACCATGTGACCATGACCAGAGCTGAAAGGATAAGGAGATGCTTAATCAACTGAGTGACCCAGGGGCTTCAAGATATTTAATCCCTATAACATTTAAAGTTTGTGCCTCAGCAAGCATATTCTAATATTGATTTAACCTAATATTTTTTGGAGGCATAAGAAGTACTCTGGGAACTGGAACCATCCATTCAACATCCCAGGAACTGGGTGGGACTCCATTCATTCATTGATTCATTTGCATGTTCAGCCATCATTTATTGAACACCAGCTCTATCCCTTAGTACGTTAATACAATCGTAAGAAACATAATAGTATTGTAGGTGGGGTACCTGGGTGGCTCAGTGGGTTGAGCATCTGACTCTTGATTTCCACTCAGGCGGTGATACCAGAGTCATGAGATCAGGCCATGCATTGGGCTCTGTGCTGAGTGTGGAGCCTGCTTAAGATTCTCTCTCTCTCTGTCCCTCTGGTCCTCTCCCTCATGTGTGCTGTCTATAAAGGAATGAAGGAATGAATGAACTAATTAATGAACACATGAATACATAAAGGCTATAATAGTCACTGCTGTAAATCTAAGACTCTCAAAGCATGTTCTGCCTTTTTGGCCTCCGCACATCATTTTCAATAAGTAGGATTGTGGAATCCCTAAGGCTGCATGCGTATTGTCCACCCCGTATGGTATCCGGTACATTGCAGATGCAACATAGTGTGTGATGAATGGCGTGACTCCCCTAATGGTCAGTCGTCTTGGGGTTTTCTTTGTGACAGTTCTCTTTCTGAGTGTGTTAGAACTGTGCCATTCTAACGTAATCTCTACCAAACAGATTTTGCCAAAAAAATGTTCATTTAAGGAAAGTCGTACATGTAAGCAATCTCCACTAGTCATTGGAATCCTACGATCATTTTCAAGAATGGATTTTGGCAATGTCCCATATAAAATACAAGAGTCTGCCAATTTTGCAACATCTGAGTCATTTTTTATTTTACTTTTTTAAAGAACTCTTTTTTAAAGTCTTATGTATTTATTTTTCAGAGCGTATGCAAGCAGGGAAGAGGGGCAAAGAGAGAGAGACAGACAGACAGAGAAGCTAAAGCAGGCTGTCAGCACAGATCCCAACACAGGACTTGAACCTATGAACCCTGAGATCATGACCTGAGCCAGAGACAGACACTCAACCAACGGAGTCACCCAGGCACCCCTGAGTCATTCTTTAAAAATGTTAACAGCAAACAAATACAAGGAATTGATTTTTCCCTCAATTGGAATCTTAAAAATAAACATCAGTTTATCCTGTTTTCCAGCGAATTCTCAGAATGATATAGAAGTGTTCCCTGACTCAACAGTCATCCTTGAAAGAGAAAAAAACAATCTTAATGGCTCGTATTTAAGGAAACCTCATTTTACCGTAGCACAGAGAAGGCTTGAACTGCCACAGTGCTAAATCAATGACCTTGGGCAAGTCCTTCTTCTTTGAAATGCCTCATTTTCCTAGAAAATAAGATGATCTCAGTGGTTAATTCCAGGACGATGGAGCCACGCTTCGTGCAGAATGGGAATAAACCTAATGGACCCAGTGTAATGATATTTATTTCAGGAGCTAAAAGCAGCTGAGCGTGAAGAGAACGTTCTCGCGTTCACATTTTATATCTACACGCACAGGGACCTGTCAATTCCGGAAATCTGGAGGCTAATGAAACACCGCCTGTGTGAGGCTGTCGATTCTCTGGTTTAATTAGCACATTAAAATATTCATTTGAGAAAGAGTTAACCTACTTTGCTCAATAGGTCATTCTTTCAACCCCGACGGTTATTTTTATTTTGTATTTTCATTTTTACAAGTCAGTTTCTAGAGAGAGAATATATTGGCAAGTAGCATCCGTTGGTTGAGTGCGTATATATAAGGAATGTTACAATGGAGTAGACGTCAAGACTCTATTTCCATAACTTGCCCTAAAGTCAAGTCATCCATCGATTTTTTTAAAATAAAATTATCCTTTACAAAAATAAATCTTAAATTCCCATCTCAACTATGGAAGTCTCTGTGTAGAATTTATGCACAGATTTCTAACAAAACTGACTTATCCACACATCCGGTTGCAATACTCTCTATAAGTGAGTGGATGCTTACCTACTACACAATTGCTGATGATTACCTCATCCATTCTGGAAGATCAGCTTCACGGGATTTAATGATACCTCCATAAAGCTCTGGATTCGTACACTAAGGTGCAGAGAAAGATAATGTGTGGCGTTACTCCAAGGACAGGGCTCAGTCCTTAAGGTGTATTATAATTGATTGACAAGAACTAAATATGCAAAATGATAACTATAGTTAGCAAGATTATCACTCCTGATGTTTAAAATAAGCTTCTATACATATTTTCTCCATGAGAAATTTTAGATAAGGTTCTTCTAGTTCCAAGACTGTTTATGTTTGAACTCAAGTATCATTCAACATCTGCACATCGTTATTTTTCAATAGGGGTGTTAAGTACCTGTTTTACATGTCCCCCCCCCCAAAAAAAGGTTACTCCTGTACATTCCAGACTTCCTCATCATTCAATATTACCAGCTCCTGAGTCCAAGATGTACTACCGTCTTCCAGCACAAATTAATCCCTCATTAATGCATGGGGATTTAGGATATGTCTCTGTGCACACGTGTCTTCACCTTGGGCGCACGTTCTGAATCTATAAACAGTTCTATGTTTAATCTTCCGGTTGTTGCGATTGTGTGATGCCTCTCAAGCCGTTGAGGCACCATTGAGGTACCTTTGTCCTGAAATAGGACAGGCAGACAGGCAGAGCCACCTCCCCCTCACTTTCTCTCTTCACTTTTATTCCTTTTCAGTATGAAGATTATGCACATGAGCCTATAAAGAAAGAGACTCACACAACGGTCTCACAACCACACTCTTGTGCTGTCTGTTGTACAGTTGCCTCTAATTGTTTTAAGCGAAGAGCAAGTAGTCTGAATCAGCTGATTAGCAAATGCACTTAAATAAAAACACGTGGCGTTCTAGAACGATGTGGCTAAACAAACAGCGTGTGATTCCAAATGCTCGGCCTTCCCTCCTGTCAATTTCTTTGGAGACTCTCCGTCCTTCGCCTAGTTAATGCTTACCCAAGAAATTTGCTCTCCAATGTGAGGCATCTTTCTGGGGAGAGCCTTCCCACGTCTGTTTAACATTTTCCTTCTCTTGTTTTCAGTATTTTATCTATTGCTTGGTATATACCCTTGGTCCTGTAACCCACTAGGATGGCCGTTCTCAGACTTTAGATTAGAATGTGATGGAAAGTTTGTTGAATCACAGGTTCCTGCAAAATCACCTGCATCGGAAGGTCTGTGCTGGGGTCCGTACATTTTAGTTCCTTGAATAAATAAATCCCTTTAATTTGTTCATTGACGATACTGAAAACCCCACGTGCATTAACCTGACACTATCACAGAACGAGGCTGGGTCACACACATCCTACTAAAACTTGCATTCCCAGAGAATATTCCCGTGGCAAACGTAAGTATCATTACTCTATTCAGCCACACGAATAGGGACGGCTGGTTGAGTCTATGGACACAGAAGAGAAGTCACCTTTACTTGGCCACTTTCTAGTTTTCACTCACGGTGTTATTTCCACATGTTTGGCTTATGATAGAGTGGACGCACTTACGATAAATTTAGGGACATGTTGTTTTGTCGTGATGTGTCAAAGGGGAGGTCACGTACAAAAAAGAAAACATGCTAAAAAAATACTCAGTCTTGATTCCATCACCTCTTTTCTAAATAAGACTTCCAAGTTATTAACACAAGAACCAGATGGAAACGTTACAACTTTGATATTCGAGTTGCGATTCTGTCGGGCAGAGAAAGTCATTTCTGCACCTCCTTAGGCATTCTTTTTCAAAATCATTTTCTTAACCTTTTTGTGAAGCTAAGAATTTTGACATGACTTATGTATAGACTTCGGGCATGGCATTAAAAAAAAAAGGGCATCCACCCTTTTGGAAGGTTTCAAAGCCTATAAAACACAGGATGTAATGCCGTATTGTATTTTTGACTACCTAGGGTTGCTGATATTTTTTTCATTCATATTATCTTTTCTCCGCTACCCATATTTGGAGACACAGTTACTGAAATCTACTCTTCAGGGATTTAAATACTGAGAAGTAATTGAACAGGGCGCCTGGGGGGCTCAGTCGGTTAAGCGACCGACTCCTGGTTTCAGCTGAGGTCATGATCTCACAGTTTGTGAGATGGAGCCCGCGTTGCGTTCTGTGCTGACAGCATGGAGCCTGCTTGTCTCTCTCTGTCTCTGTCTCTGTCTCTGTGTGTCTGTCTCTCTCCCCCTTTCTCTGCCCCTCCCTGCTCGTGCTCCCTCTCTCAAAATAAACAAACTTAAGAAAAAAAATTGAACATTTCAGTCCACATCGTATGTGTTAAATAAATAAACAGCGGAAGCCATCATGTCCCGATTTGTGCGGTGTGGCATTGGAACTCATCCATACTCCCTGCGTGTTCGGCGGTAGGAAAAAACTGTTCCGCATATTTCCCGGATCAGTCTGCACACGACACACCCCCAGACATGCGCGTGGCGTCTTTTGACTTACGTACTGATCACCGCCTGTGCTCAGTTTATTTTCAATCAGAGAAGAGTTTTGGTCACCTCTGTGCTTGACTTTGATTTACTAAGCAGACAGCGTGGGAGCGTGGGGTAGAAGAGGCTGCGTTCCTCACGGGTTTTCTGTCAGTGCCTGGAGTCTATGGCGGAGGTCTGTTTTCTGTTTTCTGCGTTCAATTACACCGATTTCCCAGGAAGCTGTCACCGGCAGATCAACGTCTGTCAGACCCTGGTTATAAAATGACGATGAGAATTAGAACCTGATCGCGTTACGTTTCCAGAACCGCCGTCACACACGACTGTAGACTGAGGGGCTTAAACAACAGAAATCTACGTTCTCACAGTCCAGGAGGATGGGAGTCCAAACTCTAGGTGTGTCCAAGGCTCGTTCCTCCCTTGGCACATAGACACCATGTTTCCCGTGTCCTCACGTGGCCGTCCGTCTGTGAGTGTCTGTGTCTTCCTCTTCTCTTTTTAAATATCTTTAATTTCAATTCCAGCATAAGTAACATACAGTCTTCTATGAGTTTCAGGCGCACAATGTAGTGATTCTCATCTTCTCTTGCAAGGAGAACAGCCCTGTTGGCTCGGGGTCCACCCCAGCGACCTCTTTGTAACTTAATCACCTCTTGAATCCCTTCTTAAACTTAATCACCCCCATCTCCCAATAGAGTCCCTTTCTGAGGTCCTGGCAGCCAGGCCTTCCACATCTGACTTTGAGTGGACACAGTTCAGCCCATAACACTATAAAATCCCAGCAATTTCTGGAGTTAATGATGCAAGGAAAATTGACCCAAGGATCCAGTTTTCGGTCCTCCATGAAATTCGAAGAAAAAGCTAAAGAACCACTGGCTACACATTGTGTTCCACCTAAGAAGAGGAAACGAGGCGTGGGGAGGACCTGGTGGTGGAGGAGACAGAGATTAAGCTTGTCCATGAGTGAGTGCCTCCCCCAGGGAGCATCTCCATGAGTGAGCATGTCCATGGGGGAGTTTCTCCATGGGTGGACCTCTCCATGGACGAGCTTCTCCATGGGGGAGTTTCTCCACGGGTGGACTTCTCCATGGACGAGCTTCTCCATGGGGTAACGTCTTCACGGGGGAGCTTCTCCATGGTGAGTGTCTCCCTGGGCAGACGTCTCCACGGGGGAGCTTCTCCATGGTGAGTGTCTCCCTGGGCAGACGTCTCCACGGGGGAGCTTCTCCATGGTGAGTGTCTCCCTGGGCAGACGTCTCCACGGGGGAGCTTCTCCATGGTGAGTGTCTCCCTGGGCAGACGTCTCCACGGGGGAGCTTCTCCATGGTGAGTGTCTCCCTGGGCAGACGTCTCCACGGGTGACCATATTCATGGCGGAGCGTCTCCAGGGGTGAACATGTCTGCAGGTGAGCTTCCCTACACGTGAACGCCTCCGCCGGGGACCATCCCTAGGAGGGAACACCTGCACGGGTGAACATCTCCACCAAGTTCCAAAGCTCTGCCATGCTTCTTCAGAGACGCTGACTGATGACGATGACGTCTTTATTTCGTCTTTCAAGAGGACTCTGGTTGGAAGCGTGTTTATGACCCACACTATCATATGGCTTTAAGCAATAGTTACCGAGTCATTTGGGTACTCTGAAACGTACGGGGAGGACAATGATGGGTAAGAGAAGGCTCCCCACCCCCTAGAATGGAATCTTCTCTCGCTGTGCCTCCCTCTGTCTTACACACACACACACACACAGGCATGGACAGTCACACACAGATTTCATAGCAGGGCTGATTCTCTGGCTGAAAGTACTTCAAACCCTTGTCCTGCACAAGATTTCTCTCCAACACAAGAGAATAAATTGAATAACACGCTAGGAAGACTCCTTTCAAACAAGGCTATGTTATAACGCTGTCGAAACTTGTATATTTTTATAAATGATATCACAAAAGAAAACGCGAGGGAGCCTGTCTGCACTAAATTAGAAAAGCTTAATATCCTTTTTCAATAGCAAAATAAAGTTGATATGTCCCCTGATGAATGAGGCATTAACTGGCTTGTATATAAAATTATGTCCCAGGAAATGAAAGTGGCTGTGAAGGTGTAAACAAAACAGAGTTAATTATCATATATCCAGGTTGTGAAGTGACCAGGAAGCTGTCACAATGAATTTCCTAGTAAAAGACAGAGAGGGTTGTGGATATTAAAAAGCTAATAAAAGATGGTGGCATGGTTAACTTGGAAGAACTCGGTATGCACAATCAAAGACAGTTACATAAACACAGAGTTACAAGATAACCTTCACATTTTAAGGAGAGAAATTGGCAGTTTCCTATAACTCTGCGGACGTGCATATGCTAAGACAGAGCAGCGCGTCTCCTAAATATTTCACCAAGAGAAAATGAAAATATGTCCACAGATATCTGCCCAAGAATGCTCACACTGGGTTTATTCATAATGGCCCATTATTGGAGACGGTCCCGGTTTTCATGAGCCAGGGAACAAGTGACAAAAACGGTAATACGTTTATTCAGTGGACCGCTACTTAGTAATGAAGAGAAATGGGTTACTGATACACACATGACCTTCATGGATCTTTTTTAAAAAATCATGGTGAAAGAGGCCGGACTCAATAACACAAACCGTATGCTTTCATTTCCATGGAATTTGAGAGAAAGCAAAACAAATCGACAGTGGAGAAACCCAGAATGCTCTTCCTTATCTGGGTGGAGGTCAGCATCGATCTGGAATTTCCGGAAGGAGTTGCGTTAATGCAGGTGAATTCTGCCTCTTGAGAGGCTGGAAGCACACAGGTGTCTGCCTTCCTCAAGTGCACGCTCCGTATTACGCATGTCCCTCAGGGATGCGCGTTTTCCCTGAAATAAAACAAACAAGAAAACCGTCCCCAAGAACAAGTATCAGTAACACACACACTAAACTGTCCAGAAATGGAATGCGTTTATTCTGTGCACCCTGTGCTGCTTATTTTTAAATCTATGCCTGAAAAGACAGCCTGAGGGGAAAAGAGAGTGGACAGATGGATGCCTACCTCTCAAGCCAACTAAAGTGTCTCGGCTCTTTGTGTGTCTGCTGTACTTTTCTTTCAACCTTCCCCTGTGTTTGAGAATTTTACTATCCCATACTGGGAACAATAATACCAATTCTACCTTAGGACAAGCTAAAACGTCTACATTGGTATTTTTTTAAAAACCAGTTATACCTTAGAAACAGCTAGGCGATACGAAACAGATTGCGTGAACCCCCCAGAAATCCAGAAAACAGTTTACTCAGTGAACTTTGAGATGGTAATTGTGGAGGAATTTTTTTTTCTTTTGCTTCCTCATAACTACAAACAGAAATGTAATCGGTACCTAATTGGACCATCATGGGGCAAGGGAGATTTGTGTTTTTTTGGTCTACCCAGGTATATAGATGCATGAATTTATAAACTGCAGCCCTACTTGGAACAGAGCCATCAAGCATTTCTGCATCTGTTTTGTGCGTATGTATAAAAATAGTATTGCTATGTCTGTCCATTACCGCTCATGTATCACTCACATTTTCCTTAAAAGTTGTACGAGAAGTACCATATATTATCAAAAACGGTTTCCACAACTGAATTAAACCATATTTTGTGGAAGAGAAACTGGCAGGAAATGCTAGTTGAGTGTCCTGGATTAAACATTGAATCACATTTGTTGTTAATGTAATAATTAGTCATTGACCCGATCTTTGCAAGATGTGATCTCAGAATAAAAAACAGATCTCTCAGTAACTTATTACTTAAATACATTTTTCAGTTTAGCTCTATTTTCTCCTGCTGAACATACTGAAACAGGAAACAACCTTGGTGCAAAGATCCTTGCTTTGGAGATAAAAAGCGTATTGATCTTAGACATATACCTAAATTATAATATTTTTGCAGTATAAAGATATATTCACTTGATTCTTGGACAAAGAATGCCCACATTCTCCATCATTTTTAATGCCATTCTTGGTAGCAAAATGTCTAGGTTTGCAATGAATATCTTCAGATAGATGAGCATTTCTGCTGTCTGATTTTCCGTGGTGTTCTTCAGAACAGTTCTGTCCGGCTCTACACTCCTGTTTATATGCCCCGTATATTTTTCCTTGACAAACCTCAAGAATGAATTTGGAGAAAGACAGGGGTCTACATTATATCTTTATTTCCTGCAAATGCATATTCCATATTTTAAACCCCATTAAACATTGATCCGCTATTGGCTGGGCCATGAGTAAGACGGGCAGGAAACACATATCCTTTTGGGAGGCAGTGGACTATATGAACTCAGTGTCCCTCAGGGCAGATTCAAGTATTGGATGTGCATCATTTTACTTGCTAAATCCATACACAGAATCTCAGGTGTTCATCCATCCACCCACAAGATAGACCGTGATTCCAGAGTGGGAGATCCGAGCCTGGATGCCAGCACCTGAAACACTGCCCTCCTTCCTCGGGAACTCACTTCTGAACACAGACATCTTCATCAGGAGGGTTGGCTGAAGAAGGCCTGTTTTTCCTGCCTTCTTTCCTTCCTTCCTTCCCTTCCTGCCTTCTTTCCTTCCTTTCCTTTTTTCCTTCCTTCCTTCCTTCCTTCCTTCCTCCCTCTTTTCCTGCCTCCTTCCTTCCTTCTTTTCCTTCTCTCTCTCCCTCCTTCCTTCTCTTCCTTCCTTCTTTCCTTCCTTCTTTCTGTTCTTCCTTCCCTCCTTTCTTTCTTTCTTTCCTTTTCTTTCTTTCTTCCTTTCTTTCTTCCTTTCTTTCTTTCTTTCTTTCTTTCTTTCTTCCTTTCTTTCTTTCTTTCTTTTTCTTCCTTTCTTTCTTTCTGTTGCTAATTTGTTTATTTTGAGACCAAGCATCCCTCTACATGCATGGTCGAGCAGGAAAGGGGCAGAGAGAGAGGAAGGGAGAGAATCCCAAGCAGGCTCCATGCTTTGGGCACAAAGTTCAATGTGACTCTCAGTCCCATGGACCATGAGATCATGACCTGAGCTGAAATCAAGAGTCTGACGCTCAACTGACCCACCCAGGTGCACCACCCTTCTTATTTTTTATTTTTAAAGAGCACCAAATAATCTTACAACATTTAATGTGCCAAAACCTCCAGTGTCTTTGATAATAAAATGGGGGAAACTTCCTCTTTCTATATGTTCATTTATGTGCCATTAAAATAAGGTGCTGGGTGGCTTAATTGACTTCGGCTCAGGTCATGATCTCACAGTTCGAGGGTTCCAGACCTGCGTCAGGCTCTGTGCTGACAGCTCAGACTCTGGAGCCTGCCTCAGATCCTGTGTGTCCCTCTATCTGTCCTTCCCTCACTCATGGTCTGTCTCTCTGTCTCTCTCTAAAAAAAAAAAAAAAAGAAAAGAAAATCAGCCTTGAACCAACTAGGCCTGTGGAGTAGGATAAATTCGGGGACCTTTCAGACTTTGAGTCTTCTCAGACATCATAGTGGAGATTATTAGCCCTTGCTCCAACAATGGTTGTGGAAATCAATTTAGATTAATCGCATAGTGTGTTCATTAGTGAGCCTGACACACACTATACATTCAGTAAATGGAAACTCCACATGGAATGTAGACATTCGATTTATGTTCAGGGATGTTATGAATTAGCTGGAATATCAGAATTAATTTATACTCTAGGAGAAAGCAGAAGAGAGTTTGAGTAATCGGTATGTCCTTGAATCCTTAATATAGCTTTCTTTCATTGTACCGATGTCTCCTCAGGAATTAATCACAGAGGGAGCCCGCGTGTCCTGAAACAGGGAGCAGATCCGAGCTGAGGCTACCAGAGGGCCCCTACCCTCATCCACGACTGAAGAGCGTCTTGACCAAGGTACCATGCTTTGACAATGCTCTTTGCAGTTGGAACCTCAGAAACTTTCTGGGAACGTTTTTCAGGAATCATGTTCTGAAGCCCCAATATTTAGAATGTCTTTGCACTCGTATAAGAATCTCAAATGGGAATTCGAGGATGTTTTCAGGCAGCCTTACAACTTATCGTTGGTCAAAAATGCGAGGATGTTAAAGAAGACGGTTACATCCTGTTCTCTATATAATTTTTTTTATATTGACGTTTCGAGGCCTGGAGATGAATTCCATTCACGGTAAGTAGTGTTTATAAAGAGAAGAAAAGAAAAGAAATAAAACGGGATTTGCTTCACTAAATGTATTGTTAATCTATCCCAACTTTTTTTTGAAGCCTGGGCGGGTCAAGAACTGCTCAGTTTCGATTTCATTTACTTTCAGAATGTCAGCCATTACGGATCATTTCATTCTTTCCTTCGAGAGGGTGTTTTTGATGGGATTGTCCTCAGCGATGGAAGGTACTTAGTTAGCTTCTCTGTTTGGGTTGAATTTGAATGGCATGACTGATAATTTGCTGTACTACTCACTGGGGGTTTTGATAACCCAAGTGACTTAATTTATCTGGACCAACCTTCCTGTTAGTTACATGTGCCAGCGGAGAAGTGTACTTCCCAGTTTAAAGCAGACAGAGAAATCTGCCTTACTTTTCAGAACCTCACAAAAATGTGTAGTTTTTAAAAAGTGAGAGATTAATGTCTAATCCAAGGATTGCCTACCATTGTGAAATTTAGTTGATTCGGAGATGCTCCCTTAGGAACCTAGTATGCAGTTTGGGGTCACTGGATCCAATGACCCGTTCAGAGATAGGTCTTAATCTGACTCCCAACAACAGGAAACAAATTTTCCTTTGTTTTGTTTTTCACTCTGCTCACTGAATCACTTCCTCCTGGTTCTCTATCCAGCACTGACTTATCCCTGGAATATTAGCACTGGATAAATCAACACCGGCGCTTTGCACATCACAGGTGTTTGAGGGCTCAAAGGATATGGCTTTCTATTTTGCTGATTCTTACATCATCTATCCTGGTGATTATTTAAGCAACACCGAAGGCAATAAATCTCTGGTAAAACATGTCTGACTGTGTAAGTCACAGCTTCAGGAGACCCCATCACGCAGCCAACATTTATGCAGAAGTGTGTTTGGTTATCATCGATATCTCTATTATACAATAAGTGTGTCACAGAAGAATAGCTTTAAAGATGGAGCACATCTAGAAGACCATAAAACAAGTGAGACCATGAATCTGTATATAAATTGAGTGAAACAATAAATCTGCATATAAATTAATGTTCTCTGGGAGACTGTTATTTTAATGAAGAATGAATTATCCCAGTCGCCACTAACATAAAAGCAGAAATTAATATCTGTTAATAGGCAATTTAATATCAAATGATTGCTCCTTAATAAAACAGCGCAATTGTTGTAGCTTCTCTTTAAGCCGCTGCGTTCTGCAAAGTCTGTTCTAATGTGCTGAGCGAGGCTGTTAGTGAGGATCGTGATTTTCCTGAGCACGGTATTCTCCGGTGTGCGAACCATTGCTTTGGCGATCTTAATAAACCGTGAGAGTGCCGCCTAAGTGCCTTAAATGTGCCTGGATATCATGTTTCATAGGAATGCCCTTGGAAATGGCCCCATTAGGATGATTTACGTCCCTGGCATTTTCTGTGCATGATGATTACACCCAGGTGACCCTTCGAGAAATCTGCATCTGCTGGCAACGTAATAAGGAAGCACACTCTGTCTCCAGATTTTTGTTTGCGTGGCTTTCTTCCTCATTTTTTCCCCTCTAAAAACTTAACGGAAACGTGACATTTCCCATCCCACCTTCTTCTAAGTACACAGCTCAGCCGCGTCAAGTACACGCACGGGTCTGGCATGGTGTCATCTTGCAAATCTGAATCGCTGTCCCAGTGGACACTAATTTCCCTCCCCCACATCCTCGCTTCACCGTTATACACCTTTCTGCTCTCTTTCTACCTTTGGACCCCTTCTCATACTTCCTCTAGGGAGAATTCCGTGGGTGTGTCCTTTTGCAAGCGGCGTATTTTGCTTAGCGTCTTGTTTTCCAAGTTCACCCATGTTTCAGGCTGTCCTGTTCTAAGGCTGGCAGAATTCCTCGGCTTTGACACCGAAACAGAAAGCAACACCTGATAAAAATAGATGAGTAGGGTCACACCAGTCTTTCAACACTTTTGTGCATTGAAAGAAAGAAGCAACAGAGTAAAGAGACACTCTATGGAATCAGAGAAATTCATTGCAAATCAAGTATCTAAAAGCGGATATGGTGAAGAGTGTGGAAGGAATCTCTACAACTCAACAGCAACAAAATCATCCAATTTTTTTTTTTTTTAAAAACTGGGCACAGGACTTGAACGGAGCGCTTTCTTCCTGAGGAAGACGTAGAATCACTAATACACAGAAGGAAAGTTGCTGTCACTCACCATCAGAGAAAGATAAGTCAAAGCCTCAATGAGTCATCACTGGACACTAATCAAGGTGGGTCCTATTAAAAAGAAAAAAAGAAAAGAAAGTAACAAATGTTGACGAGTGTTCAGGTTTGGAACCTTCATGCACCGTTGTTGAGTGTAAAAAGGTGCATTCCTTTTGCAAAAGGCTGTGGAGGTTGCTCAGATAATTAAAAATTGAATTACCGTCTGACCAGCCATCCCACTTACAGACATACAGCCAAAAGGATTCACGCAGGCTAGGCGCGTGCAAATATGTGTGCACGCCCATTGTCATTGCAGTATTACTTCCAGTGCCCCACACGGTAGGAGCGATCCAAGTGTCCATCAGTAAACGAATGGATAAAGAAAAGATGTGTTACGTGCACCATGGATTATGACGCAGTCCTAAAGCTTAATTTCCTCATAGATTTTTTTTTCCGCAAGCTTCAAGTCTGGCTGTTTAAATAAAGCAAATTTTTACTTATTTATTTGTTTATCAGTCATTGTTTATTTTTATTTTTGAGAGAGCGTGAGCAGGGGGGAGTGACACAGAAGGGACAGAGGATCCAACGTGGGCTCTGTGCTGTCTCTCTGGCGCAGGGCTTGAACCCTCAAACTGCGAGATCGCGACTTGCACCAAAATCAGACACTTAACTGGCTGAGCCACCAGGTGCCCCAGTAAACTGAATATTTTACAAGCCAGTTGCAATGTGCTGAATAATGATTATACCTCGAAGATGGACATAATGTTTGTAAAGCAGGAGACACAGGGAAACAAACAAAAAAAGTAGACTTAGGCAAGCCTAAGCATTGTGCAGAAAATTCCAATCAAACCTTAAATCTGAAAGCAATGTGAAGAATTTAGGCAAAAAAGAAAATGTACCACATACAGTAAAATTTTAATAGAGACTTTCCTATTAACAGTCTATGTAAACAGTTTATTTCATTCAGAGGCCACATTGTCAAAGACTTTTATATGAAAAAGTTTACTTGATCCATAGATACAAAGGAAAATTATATGTTCCTTCATAATATAGAGTTTATTTCTGTTTAATAATAACGCATGATACTTATATTTCCCACAGTTATTAAAAAATAGTTCACATTAGTAACATGTACTGTGTGCACGTGTCTGTGTGTGTGTGTGTGTGCGTGTGTGTGTGTGCGTAGAAATCAAACAACAGGGTGTACATGACAATATTTTGAAATCTATAAATCTGTATAAGCCTGGGTGGCTCAGTTGGTTGAGCATCTGACTTCAGCTGAGGTCATGGTCTCAGAGTTTGTGGGTTCGAGCCCCACGTTGGGCTCAGTGCTGACAGCTCAGAGCCTGGAGCTGCTTTAGATTCTGTGTCTCCTTCTGTCTGCCCCTCCCCTGCTCTGTCTCTCTCTGTCTCCAGAGTAAACATTAAAAAATTTAAAAAAAGAAACCTGTAAATCCATACAGCACCATGCACACTCATGGATGTTGAACAGGAAGGTCACCCACATCAAGCACCCGTCTCATGAGCGTCAAGACTGAGACCGGGTCTTCCGAGGTGTCATTTCACGTTCTGTCTGTGCGGTCATGAAAAGGTCACCTTAGCGTGTCATTTTGGCTTTGTGTTTGCATCACGTTAGTTCACCCGGGGACACAACATGCCCAGTGTCATCACAGAAGTTAAGTATGGCCACCATCATGATCACAGACAGCAGGGATATTCATCACGGAAGTGTGTGTGCACACACGTGTGTGTGTGTACGTGTGTGTGTGAGAAATAACTGCCCAGGTGGCCACCAGCACGCCTTCCCGTTGGCCGTACGACCCCTTCCCCAACTGTAATCGCTCCCCGTAAATTCTCGCCTTTGCTTCACAACCATTACTTAAAACATCAAAATAGTATCACATTTAATAACAATTTGATGAAATGAAATATCAGCAGGGAAGAAGCATTTGCTTTCCGTAATGCAAATAAGCTCGATATGGCTCCGAATATCCACGGTTAATTATTTTAAACCTCTAATCAATGAGAACCTTTGAACCTCTAATTTTCAATTAGAAGCAACACAAATTTACCACAGTCACAGAACACATTTCGAAATATAGGATCTAATCCTATAAATGGTTACATGCAATATCAAATTTAATATAAGTCGGTATTCACAGGGGAAGAGGCTTAAAATACCGTTTTATTAACATTGTACTATAGAAGTCGAAAACGTTTCAAAATTCTGGCAGGGTACCTAATTTATATTTAATCTCATTTGAAATATTCCTCTGAATAAATTAGACTCTAAGGGAGCTATTCAAATGAGGCCTTAAAATGATAAACAGAATCAGACAATTTAGGCGGAGAACAGACGTTCTGTATGGGGCCACGTGTCATTATTACACTCACGTATGCAATCAATACGGACTCAGTTACTAGAAATAATGGAAATCGTAATACTTCACTCCAGTCGTTTAATATGCGTGCGTGATTTATTATGCTTTATTAACCCAAAGGAGATTATACTCTTGTATGGGAAGGTGTCGTTGTGATTTCAGAATCGGGAAAGCGCAGGTGTCGATATCTGTGGAGGGAGAAATGGTGCTGGCTGTCAGAATAAACCGGAAGAAGAGTGTCCAGTTCTGGGACACAGCGTCCTTGGGAGGAAGCTCATGAACAAGTGTATCCTGGGGGGAGGAATAGAAACAGCAGAGTGGAGAGCAACAAGGCCCTCAGACATCTCTGCTTGAGCGCTGCCCCCAGGACCCTGGGCACGGCGGAGCGTGTCTTGGACGTCAGCGGGCTTGGCTCTGGTTGGGTTCGGAATGCATTCTGACCGTGTGTCCTTGCGGTAAAACCATATGCCAGGATCAAATAAAGGTATGCACGGCTTTAAGGTTACATGCATGGAGAAGCAGAATATCGCAGCTGAACCACAACAAAAATCCCTATCCGGCTTGTATTCGATGTCTCCCCATTGCTAAGCTCTGGGTGTATTTGTTTGATAGATGGCAAGCAGGACATAATTCGATTTCCACATCGTTCTTGATGGATTATACGGGATCCGCAGGACTACATGATAATGAATGCTTCACAGAGGAACTCCCCAACTTCCAGACTCACAGAGACATTACCGTTGACTCCTGAACGACACGGGAGTTGGGGCACCAACCCCCTTGTGCAGTCGAAGACCCACATACGACTTTTGACTTGCACAAAGCTTTTTTAAGCTTATTTCTTTTGAGAGAGAGAAAGTATGAGTCAGGGAGGGGCAGAGAGAGAGAGAGGGAGAGAGAGAGAGAATCTGAAGCAGGGTCCACACTGTCAGCACAGAGCCAGACATAGGGCTCAAACTTGCCAACTGTGAGATCATGAGCGGAGCAGGAATCGGGAGCCGGACCGTTAATGGACAGAGCCCCCAGGCACCCCTGGTTTGCTCAAAACTAAACGACTAATGACGTACTGATGCTGGAAGCCTGACTGCTGACATACACCGTCGATTCATATGTATTTTGTGAATCGAGGGAGACTGCACTGTATTCTTACACTAGAGGAAGCCAGAGAAAAGAAAACGTCTTAAGAAAATCCTTAGAAAGACAAAGTACATTTTCAGGCCCTTACTGTATATATCAAAGAAATCCACCTGCACTGAATCCTGTGATGTTCAAGACTGACCTACTGAACAGGAGCCCTGAACCATGAATGGGGGGACATTGGGATTCCAGGGGCCACAAGCCTCAGTTGCCCCCTGCCATGAGCCAGGGGGAGGGGGAAGATGAAGATCGCAGATTTTAGGGCAGGATCAGAATTGTCGTGGCTGGGAAGATCATACATGACAGGGGTCACGCAGAGCCTGCCTGACTGCTGGAAATGAACCCTCTGGACGGAGTCTGTCTCCACCGCCTCGAGGAAGTCATTCATCTAAACCAGTTACGTCTCGCTAAAAAAAACCTGCAGCATGGATACAAACTTAGTGCTCACGTCAAACAAATTTAGCACTAGTGCCTCAAATCATGGAGTCCTTCTCCTCTTTGATTCTCTTGTTCCGCCGCATTTAGTCTACCAGCGGTTTACAGACACTCCACACCTCATTCCTTCCATCCCCACCTCAACCACGGTCTCTCCCTGGAAGCATCTTAGATGGGTCTCCCTCACTATGTGTCTCTTATGGACAACATTGTGTCCCCCTAAAACACTTATGTTGAAACCCTAACCTCCAACGTGGTTGTATCTGCAGATCAGGAAGTAATTAAGATCATGAGGTCATACACGTGGGTGGGGCTCTAGTCCCACAGACTTTGCATCCTTCTGATGAGAGACCCTCTCTCTCTCTGTCTCTCTGGACAACCACAAAGGAATAGCCACATAGGACCAGCGAGAAGGGGGCCATCTACAAGCCGGGAGGAGACTCCTGACCAGTCACTAGGGCTGCCCATGTCTTCATCTTGACCTTCCTGCCTTCCGGCGCTGTGAGAAAACCACTGTCTGTCTTTGAGGCCGCCCAGTTTGGAGTTCTTTCTTACGGCAGCCTGAGCAGATCAACGGTGCCCTGTTCCTGTCCACTGCTGTCATCAACGCCACACGGCCTGCCCATCACCATGCACACGGTAGCCACTCATCACAGAACGCACTGTTTGATCACAGGTACGAGCCATCGACATCCTCAACACAAGGCTCCAAGGTCTTCTGGGATCTTGTCTCCAGCATGGGCTCCTCTGAGTCTTTCAGCTCACCTGCCCTGAAGTCTTCCACATCTTTCCCCAAGCATCACGACCCTGCTGGTCAAGAGGTGGATGCCCGTACACTCCCTCTCTTTGTTTTCCCTCAGCATCTCAAGGAAGGGGAGCCCGAGACAAGGAGGAAAGGCGTGACCCCTGCCACGTGCCAGCCTCCAGGGTGACTGTCTGGGAAAAAAGATACCGGGCAAACGAATACTTGAGGCATGCACGTCAGAGCCGCGTGCTGCCTTTTCGGTTGTTGCTTCACCAGTGGTCTCAAAACCATGTCCCCAAGTGTCTCTGCTGGTGCATTGTCTCTGCAGAAGAGGTGGCCTGCATGAGGGTCCCTGTCAGCTGGAGCAAATCAGCGGTGCGCGGCGTGCCTCTGTGGGAATGTGAACCAGAGGAGAGAACGTCCACATCATTAAGGTTCACATACTTACCATTCGTCCAGGCAGGGAGCCTGCCTACTTCCCAATCATTCCTCTTTGAACAGAAATGGCTTATTAGTGTTGCCGACAAGTCTCTCCAGTTTCCCACTGAAATATCTATCAAGGTGAAGTCAAATCTCCCGCTCTCTCAAAAAAAAAAAAAAAAGCACAAAATCGGGACAAGATTTAAAGCCTGGAGTGATGGTCCAGCAGCTAGACCTAGAGGCTGGCTCATAATTACTAGATTATATGACAAGACTCCACAGGCTACCCCTATATTCTCGGGGCACCTGGTGGCTCTGTCTAAGCGTCCTACTTTGGCTCAGGTCATAATCTCATGGTTCATGAGTTTGAGCCCTGCATCAGGCTCTGTGCTGACAGCTGGGAGCCTGGAGCCGGCTTCTGATTCTGTGTCTCCCTCTCTCTCTGCCCCTCCCCATCTCACTCTCAAAAAAAAAAACAAAAAAAGACTGCAGATTCCAGGAGATCCGATGAACATCTGGATATGTAAATAGATAAACAGACTCATGTATTTTCCATTATTCAGCACACATGGATTGGCCACTGTTGAGCTTCGTATGGATTCCAAAGCCAATTACCACAAACGTGTTTGCATAAAAGAACACAAATGCACTATCTTACAGTACTGCAGGTCAGAAGTCCAGAGTGTATCTCACTAGACCCAGAGAAAGGCATCACAAGAGCTTTGCGCCTCCTGAAGGTTTTACAACAATGACAAAAAAATCCCCTTGCTTCCTCCGGCTTGTATGTCCCTTCTTTTCCGGGCTGCCCGTATTCGTTTGCTTCTTGTCCCCTTCCAGCCAGGACGTGTATCACTCAAATTTCTTCCTGCATAAACCCCTTGTGCTTCCTGTTGGTTCTGCTTGCATAATGCAGGCTGATCTCCCCATATCCAGAACTCTTAATCCCATCTGCAAAGTCCATTTCGAGGTATAGCATGTTCTCATGACTGTAGGGAGTAGGGTGTGAACCTCTTTGGACGTAGACATTGTTTGCTACGCCTAAGCCATATTGCATCAAGTGCCCACGAGAGAGAAAAGAAGTCACAGCCGTCTGCCCAGGTTTGTCCGTTTCCTGCTTCCCATAGCCCGTGGCTCACCCCCACACGTCAGGTGTGACCCCATGGTCTACTGAGAAACCGGAACCATGCATCCGGAATGGCTCTCTTCCGAGCTAATGGGCAGACAGGCAATTTTCTGAAGGTACAGTTTCATGAGAAAAGGGCCAGTATCAAGGAACCCGTAAATTTCAGCCTTACGTTGGGGCAGCTCCTCAGCCTAGGAAGATGACATGTGCATTTGCCTAGACGGTCCTTTTCGAAAGAAGGAATCAGCCAGAAGAGCCGTGGGGAGGTTCTGCATCTAACACACATACGCCTCCAAGAACATAAGGCTCCTGGGGACGGACCACACGGCATTATTTACTACTGAAGATCAAGAGCTTATATTCCTGGTCATCAGACACTCAATAATTAGGAAACAAATACAGTAGCGCCTAAAAGCTCTAAACGTGGTAGAGAACATGGACGTGCATCTGCTTCTTAATTTCGACAATACAGAATAACAAAAAGGTGGCAAGTTGTAAAAGGGAAACATGACAGTAATGTTTCTTAAAATGTATATATTTTTTACTTGCCTTTTTAAAGAGAAAACCACAATCATTTAAAACATATGACTGCAAGGGCTAACGTAGCCTGCACACTGATGTGCATACAGATCATAGGCAGGAAGCATCCGTCACTGAGAATCTCAAACCTCAGAAGCCAACAGGAAGATTCGATCAAGAAAGGGCTGAGGGCCTCAGAGTCTGACAGTGGATCCCTGTTAGTATTTTAACTTCTTATGTGAAGGCGCCAGGCTTATGGAAACTGCCGCTTGATTGTGGAAATTGGCGGGCTTGGGAAACACGGATTGCATCGATATGCTCTGAGGAATGTAGCCAACAGGTTAGGATGTCTCTTCTAGTGTTACCTTGTTATGGTGACAGAATATCATGACAGTGAAATGGAATGGCCCAAAGAAGGGTCCGACAGAGTTCACAAGGGAAAACACAATGTGTCGCTAACATTTCCGCACAGATAAAGTAAAATCCTGCCCAATTAGTGGAGTCAACATAGTATCACGGGATTCAGTGTTTAAAATGTGTCCTTTCTTTGTTCAAAAGATACTGTTCCCATCCTCCATGTCCACAATTCTAAGGAAGTAAAGGCAGCCATACCCCGTGACTTCCTGTCTCAGTTCTTGTGTTTCAATTGCTCGTGATTTTGGTAATTCTCCCCCTGTGTCCTTTTGGTTCCAACATCAACATTTTCAAATCTCCAAATCCCTGGTAAAAGCATTTCATTTTCTGCATCTCAGAGTCAGATGCAGAGATAACGGTGAGCAGGTTTAAAATAGTAACATTTTGGATGAAGCCCATTTATAAAATGACACTTGGATGTCAGGGTGAATGCATTCTGACAATACCAGTCCGGATGAATTCACGAGCGGTAGCTTCACTTGGAGTTATTTTCATAAGACACTCATGAAACACAACGAGATTTGTGACACGTTCATTGACTCGGTTTTCTGAAATAGTCCAAATATAAGGAACATCAGTGTCTTCGTTAAACATTGGAGGTATCAGAGACTGTGAGTGTACATGTGAATGTGTTTCCAGTTACGTTTCATGCACCCAGCTGAATTCATAACATTTGCGAATAATTCACTGTAGAAAAACATGTTTAAAGATTGTATTAAGGGAAAGTGTAGAGAATCAGCCTTTTGGCAGAAACCACAGGGTGATTTCAGTGAAAAGACACCTCTGGTAAATACTGGTTTGGATGATTTTGCAACTCACAACTTAGAGATGTGCTTTTTGTATTTAAATAGTCTCGTAGCTGATTTATTAATATAAACATTTCCCGCATATAATTTATGTTATCAGTCCTCCATTGAAGAAACATGTGCGGCTTACGCTTGTGCATTTTCTCCCCTAATATAAAAATGGCCAGGATAATGTTTGCAGCGAGATGGTATAGACCACGTGTGTAGGCAATTCTCTGTTATCTCCGCCATCACACCCTTTTGAGAAAGCTCGTTTTTGTGGGCAGATGAAGTGTGGAGTGTTGGAAAACACGCCTCAACACATGTAAGAGACTCTTAAATACAGAGAACAAAGTGCGGGTGGTTGGCGGGGAGGTGGGTAGGGAGATGAGCTAAGTAGGTGATGGGCATTAAGGAAGGCACTCGTGATGAGCCCTGGGTGTTACATGTAAGCGATGGATCACTAAATTCTACTCCTTTTCAAAAAAAATTTTTTTAATGTTTATTTTTGAGAGACAGAGAGAGAGACTGACCATGAGTGGAGGGAGGGGCAGAGAGAGAGACACACACATACAGAATCCAAAACAGGCTGCAGGCTCTGAGCTGTCAGCACAGAGCCGGATGTGGGACTTGAACTCATGAACCATGAGATCATGACCTGAGCTGAAGTTGGACCCTTGACCGACTGACCCACCGAAGCTGCCCTAAATTCTATTCCTGATATCATTATTACAGTGTATGCTAACCAACCTGGATTTAAACTTAAAAAAATAAAGTGACAATCTTTGTAAAAAATAAAATAATATAACAACACTAGAATAAAAAATAAAATAGTAAAATTAAAAAATGAAACAGGCGCCTGGGTGGCTTTGTCCATGAGGCCTTGGGCTTCAGCTCAGGTCATGATCTCACGGTTTGTGGGTTCGAGCCCCACATCGGGCTCTGTGCTGACAGCTCGGAGCCTGGAGCTGCTTCAGATCTTGTGTCTCCCTCTCTCTCTGCGCCTACCCTGCTTGTACTCTGTCTCTCAAAAATAAATAAATGTTTACACTTTTTAAAAAAATAAACTAAAACATTAAATAAATGCATAAGTATATACATAAATACTAAGATAAAATAAAATATTGTTAAGAAAAAGAAGAAAGAAAGAAAACATGCTTGCCATCCAAGACGGGAAGGCCAGACACCTCAACAGCGAAGGAAACATGCCTGAGACGTGGGAGGTGAATGAGGAGGCACAGAGAGATGCCGCCATGCTGGTGTCACAAGACATGCACAGCGGGAGCCCCTCCAGCAGGCGGCCGTCGTCTGTAAGGACACGTGGATGGGCACACAGCAAGCCGGTTGGCTTCTGTCTGAACAGACAGCATCATCTTGTACCCGACCATGACCTCGTCTCTTATCTACCCGTGAATGCTGAGCAAACAGGAACCAACATCATGCTTTCTCTGTAGCCCCGACGGGGTCTGCGTGGGGTCCCAAACCATAGCCATGTCCCATGTTTCAGGTGTGTCCCTGTCATTTCTTGCTGAGACCGGAAGGTAAACTGTAGCCACGGTGGCATGCTAGAGCAGATTACAGGGACTCCCGCCGGCTCGGTCCATTTGGGCTGCTGGGAGAGAATGTTCCACAGCAGGAGGCTTTGGAACAACAGAGACTGCTCATAGTTCCGGAGCCTGGAAGTCTCAGATCAAGGTTCTAGCAGATTTGGGGTCGGGCGGGGGCCCTCCTCCAGGTGGGAGGCCTCCATCTCCCCTCTGCATCCTCACGTCGTGGAAGGAGCCCCGTGGGGTCTCTTTGACCTGGACCCCAATTCCCCGTCCTCGTGACCTGATCCCCTCCCAAAGGTCCCACCTCCAAACCGCACGCTGGTGATTAGGATTTCAGCATGTGAATTTGGAGGGGACACTTTCACTCCATGGCACTTAGCGACACTTCATGGGGGGATCCAGACTTTAACAAGAGAACAGCAAGTAACCACATACAACTTGCAGCCCACTCCAGGGGGTGTGGGAATGAAGAATGAATAAGCAGTGTATTTCTGATCCCCTCCATGACCCTTTGCTCTCAGGAGCAGCAGTGCGAGAGGCAGCCAGCTCTATGGGGCCCCCGTGAGAGCAGGCACCCCCACTTCCCCTGCTGACAGAATGATGGGCACTTCTCACGTGCCTGTGCATATCTGCCCCAGAGACCCAAACAGCAAAGATGCCTCTTCTCAGAACTGAACACCAGTTCAGTCCTATAATTACCTGCATTCCGACACTCCACCTCGCTTTCCCAGTCAGCTGACTGCCAGGAACTTCCTGAGTCTGGCGAACAACATTGGATGACAGACCTGATACCTAAATCTGTCTGGAGCTGACACACAGATCTGTCTACAAGGTGAGAGCCTGCAGGTTCCTCTTGGGAGTGACCCCAAGGTGGCCCATCAACTCTCAGGTATCAGAATCCTGATGATCATCCCCTGTGTTCAGGGTCCAGTCGAGAGAATCCGAGTTGAACTCAGACCAGCTTACCGCTTGCAGCAGCAAACTGCTATGCTCGGGCAAGAGATTGGATCCAAAACTGTCTAGCGTGTTCTGAATATCTCTGAACCTCGTTGAAGAACGTGGACCTTTTCCTGGCTGTGAATGATTAAGTGGAACGTTCCGGTTGGTCTGGGATGCTGCCCATGTGTTTGCATTTCTAATAAGCGTCTACACGATGCTGACACTGCTTGACCACAGACCTTTGCTTCACCACCTCTGGTTTCACAAATGGAGAAATCAACAATTGGAATATTTTCTTAATTTTTAAAATGTCTTAAAGTTTATTTATTTTTGAGAGGCAGAGCATGAGCAGGGGGAGGGGCAGAGCGTGAAAAGGAGAGAATCCCAAACAGTCTGCATGCTGTCAGCACAGAGCCTGACATAGGACTCAAACCCACGAACCGTGAGATCGTGACCAGAGCTGAATCCACGTGTTGGACGCTCAACCGACGGTGCCACCCAGGCGCCCCTACAATCACGTTTAAAGGAATAAAAATGGTATTTGATTCAACAGTGACTGCTCCATGGAAACAGAATTCCCTCTGTTGATACCGGTTTTGCCTCGGGAAACATAATCACTGAACGCATCAGCTGTATTAAGCGTATCAGTTGAGTGAACCATCTGAAATGTAATTGAAATATTGAATTGTATTGTGCCTTATTTAAAGGGAGTTGCTGAAAAAGCCATTAATGACTCTCCATTCTTTCAATGTCAAGCGGTGGTTAAGTTCCAAATGTAAAACAGATTATGACCAGAAGCATTCTTTAGCATCCTATATTTGGGTTTTTTTTTAAACCCAAATGGAAATGCCAGCAATCAACGTGTATTAGGTAAGTCAGTACATGGCCGCGCCGTAGAAGGGAACAATTATTGAGAAACAGAAAATGAGAGTGCATGTGAGTGGGGGAGGGGCAGAGAGAGCGGGGGTAGGGGAGAGAAATCCAAGCAGTTTTCATGCCTTCAGCACAGAGCCTGACATTGGGCTTGAACTCACCAACTATGAGATCATGACCTGTGCTTGCAATCAAGAGTCAGACGCTTAACCTGCTGAGCCACCTACGTGCCCCTGAAACTGACAATATTTTAAGGAAAGTTCTGTAGACATTGGATCTGCCCTAGAGAAAACTGCCCTCCTTCCTTCTTTGATATTCATGTGCTACGTAAGATTGCACGCATGTTGGGTGCCTGACTGGCTCCGTCAGTCAAGCCTGTGACTCCTGCTTTCAGGGCTGTGAGTTCCAGCCCCATGTGGGGTGTAGAGATGACTTAACATTTTATTTTAGAATGGGGCGCCTGGGTGGCTCAGTCAGTTAAGCCTCCAACTTCGGCTCAGCTCATGATGTCAAGGTTTGTGGGTTCGAGCCCCGCATCAGGTTTTGTGCTGACAGATCAAAGTTTGGAGCCTACTTCAGATTCTTGTGTCTCCATGTCTGTCTGCCCCTCCCCCGCTCATTCTGTTTTCCTTTGTTATCAATAATAAACAAAACAAATTTTTTTTTTAATTTTTTAAATAACTTAGGGGCACCTGGGTGGCTCAGTTGGGTAAGTATCTGACTTCAGCTCAGGCCATGATCTTGTGGTTAATGAGTTCAAGCCCTGCGTTGGGCTCTGTGCTGACAGCTCGGAGCCTGGAGCCTGTCTTCAGATTCTATATCTCCTTCTCTCTCTCTGCGCCTCCCCTGCTCATGCTCTGTCTCTCTGTCTCTCAAAAATAAATAAACATTAAAAAATTTTTTAAAAAATAATAACTTACAAAAAGATTGCAAGTATGCAATTGGGCATATGTTTCCCCTTTAAAAAGTACAGTTACAAAAATATTAATAATACAATAAAATAATAAAAGTATGGTTATTATATTAAATGTGTACCCCATTAAGGTAGAAAACCAGCATTTCCCACAGTAGTGATAAAGGGTTAATGAATCATAATGCAACACAGTGTTGTTGCTGCTTACATGAATGAGTCAAACATGGCGCATTTTATTCCTGTTATCATGGCTCCTACGAAAAATACTTAAATTAACGGGAGACGCTGGTTTTGTGCCAGTGGGAATGTAAGACAGCGTCTGGGAGAAGGTTTCTCTTGGTCCTCCCGGAGACCTGTCCGGACTCATTTCACAAGAGCTTTGAGAAACCACCCTGGAAACACCATCTGGAGACACAGGGGAGCCAGTAACCGGCAGGTCTTCATCTTTGGCGCGTGGGTAAATGTTGAGCTGCATGGACTTCTCTGATCCAGTGTGGGAGGCTTTGCCTATAACCAGGGCCCAGGAACAGGGAGATTGAGGTGTCTGTTTCCCTGTGTGTGCAGAGCCCCCACGGGTGTGGGTGCTTCGGGGGCCAGCCATGCCCCCCGGGCTAGAGACAACACCAAGAGAAAACCACCAAGCAAAGGATTTCACGGTCAGGCTCCAGTGCCTCGGACTGTGTGGGATTCGCGTCGCTCTCCCTCGAATGCCGGCGCTTTATTTTACTCCTTACTCTTAATGCGATGGATTTCAGAGAAGACAAAAGCAGTCAGAATTGGGTGTTCGTTCCTGGAGCCTTGATGGTGTGAGCCGCGGTCTCAGAAACGTGGGTCACATCGATAACAAAAACAACCTCTCTTCATGCGATTGTATCTTAGTAGAGGAAATCGGAAAACATCAAGTTCGTTAAGTCAAGATTGTCTATTTTAAATATTTTGTTATCTTGCATCTTGTGTGTTTCCAAGCAGAGCCCAGGGAGGGGCACACCTCTAACTTTACTCAAAAAGTCTAAACTAATGTGTCCTAAGTTGCACATTCCTAAATGTACCTCGCTTTACTTTCATTGACATTATGAGGTCATTTTACACCGTTGGCCACACCCATTTCCAACGACACATTCAGTATCTCAACATTCAGTATCTCGAAAGCGATCATTAAATTGAAAAAGCAAAAGAAAAAAAGCTACAAAATAACAGATAGTAGGCTCTCGATCTCCTAGCTGAGAAGCACATAGTTTTTAAATAGCATTTTTACCCAAGAAGCAAGGACACATATATAATTGTGTTGTGAATTTGTATAATATCTAAGTTTCTCGTTACACATTATATATGGAGGGGGAGAAGATAGGGTCTCTTTGCTGTAAAAATATATGCTGTGGGGGCACCTGGGGGGGCTCAGTCAGTTAAGTGACCGACTTCAGCTCAGGTCGTGATCTCACAGTCATGAGTTTGAGTCCCACATCTGGGTTAATGATATCAAACTGTTCCATTGTTAAAACTTTAGCCAGAGACTGAAATGCTGACAGTCTTTTTTTTTTTTTTATCTATTGCAGTGATCTTTTGTCTTCCACCTATTTAAAAAAAAAAAATTCTCTAATTTAGAATGGTTAACTCAGGGTTTATTCTCTGTATTCACTGATTGCTTGAGGGATTGAGCCATTCATCTGTATGATTAAAAAAAATAAAAAAGGGGCGCCTGGGTGGCTCAGTCGGTTAAGCGTCCAGCTTCAGCTCAGGTCATGATCTCATGGTTCATGGGTTCAAGCCCCGTGTCAGGCTCTGTGCTGACAGTTAGCTCAGAGCCTGGAGCCTGCTTCGGATTCTGTGTCTCCCTGGCTCTCTCTGACCCTCCCCTACTCACGCTGTCTCTCTCTGTCTCTCAAAAATAAATTAAAAAACATTAAAAAAATTTTTTTAAATAAACTATCCTTTTATATTTGAGAGGAAAAGTAAGGAAAGAAAAATTTTAAAAACTCAATGAAGAATTTTCAAAGAGACAGCTTATGCTGGGAAGATATTTCTAGTAAATTAGAATGACACCTGAGTCTTTACCATAAAGGATTTAGCATTAATTTAGCGTGTTTTAAGTACAAAGATATCTAATATTTAAGATATGTTGGAGAATTTGTGGAGTACGTATTTCTATGTCAAGGAGAACATATACACAGTGAATGCACTAATAATAGGAACACTGTTAGGATTGTCCACTCCTCCTTGGGCACTCTTTAAAGGCACATGTGCAGTTAGCTCAGTGAAATCCATTTCTCAGGGTTGCTGATGGGTGAATCATTAGAATTTTATAGAATCATATGCTGAGCACTGGACCACGACTTTTATTTAGATGGCCAGGACTCTCCTTACTTGCTAATTATGTGTGTACAGATCTACTTATTATTGTAATGTGTCTCTGTATCTTTATTACTTTCTTCATTGAACCTAGTTATGTTATTACTTGCCTCATGGAACTCTTTAGTTCTCCATTTTTATTCGTTACAGTATCCTCTGTATCTGAACATCAGTCCCACACTTGCTACGTATTTGAGACGTGGCTGTACAAATTATGAAGAATTTCTTTCAGAGGAAATACCGTATCTCAATTAGGTGTAAGTCCAGGCTCCGTCTGTGAAGTTTAAGTAATATCCATGGCTTAAACCCTTGTTTACTTATAAAATGGACATATCAGAGCCTACATCCCAAGATATTTCTGAAAATAAAATGATGTAATAGAAATAACTTGCAGCTTGGGGCATTCTTCACCCTAACCAATGAAGAAATGGAAACATATTATTATTATTATTATTATTATTATTATTATTTTTAATGATGATGATGATGTTGAAGTTTATCAGTGCAAAGGAACAAGAAGACCTCACAAATTCATTCATGAAAAAACCAGACATGTTCACATTGGAACGACCCAGATCTCTGTAGTTGAAATTCCCAAGTCCTCGGGGTCTCTTTCCTGCAGAATGAGTGTCAGGTGCCTTGTCTTTGAGACCATATCCCCAAGACTAGTCCTCTCTTCTCAAGGGGAATCTCTACTCACAAATTGGCCATCGTGAATCAAGAATATCACCTCCAGCTAGTCTACGGCTGCCTTCGATGTCATGATCAATGGCCATGGCGAAAAGTGCACTCCGAACGCTGACGAATTTGTGTATTATGATGTGGATAGATGATTCGATCGCCAGATTTCCTCCGTCCGGATACCGGGAAAGTAATTGTTCTACTCAAAAGATTGTTATGAGGAATACATAACATAATATAGATAAATGACTTAGCCACATAACAAATATTCAATAAATATGACTGCAGGGAGTGTGGATTTACAATGCACGGAAGAAAAAAGTACATCACTTTGACTTCAGTCAGGATGAATGGGCCCTGAAACAGCAGGCATCTCTGGACACTCCGAACCCGGGAGGCACTGTGATTCAAGGAATGTAAGGGAAACAAAAATATTCAGGAATCATTATTGCACATTTATCTGCATTAGTTCCAGTCTATACAGTGCGACACGGTACCGAGTGCCCAAGCTTGGTTTCTACTACGCAGTCTTGGAAGACCCATTCCACTGAAAACCTTGAGTGACAACCAGGACCCAGCATCGCTTTGTTTGCAGGAAGGAGCCTGCAAACATAACTCAACTGACAACAGAGGAAGGCAGGGTTCCTGGGTCCTCTTGACCAACAGCCCAGAAAGAGATGATGGCAGAGACAGAACAGATGTTGGAAATCAGCGCATTCTGCATATAGTGTGCAGGTAGAATGCATATTGTAGGTAACAAGTGTTGCTGTTCTTTGGACTCTTTAATTATGGACAGAAAAGGAACCAGGCATACTTTCTAGATTGTTATTTTTTTTTCATCAATTGGGTTTCTACAGTATGGAAATTCAGAGTCAAGAGCCAGTGCGCATTGGTACACCTGGGCGGCTCAGTCTTAGAGTCAGGTCATGATCTCACGGTTCTTGAGGTTGAGCCCCATGTGGGGCTTCGTGCTGACAGCATGGAGCCTGGAGTCTGCTTTGGATTCTGTGTCTCCCTCTTTCTTTGCCCGTCCCCCCCTCAAAAATAAATAAATATTTTTTAAAAATTTTAATGAGCATTGAATAAGTTCTTTCAGCGTCAGGGAAATGAGAGATCTATTTGGCTATGTGACCATGGACATTGCCTTTATTCTTTCAAGAAGAAGCACCTGTGAGCTTTTGAAATAAAGGCACTTGGTTTGAGCACAGGTCATGATCTCATGGTTCCTGACTTCTATCCCCATGTTGGGCGTCGCGTTGACAGTGCAGAGTCTGCTTGGGATTCTGTCTCCCTCCCTGTCTCTCTGCCTGCCTCTCTCTCTCTCTCTCTCTCAAAGTAAATAAATAAACTTAAAAAATTTTTAAAAACAAACTATGGGAGTCTGGACTTACGCAGATGTAGATGGTTGTTTAAAACCCCAGCAGAGCCTGGGAGCCATTGCTAACTGGTCTGTACCCGCGCCTGGGGCTTTATGATCACGGACGTCATAAACCGGAAGGAAGGCCCTGGGCGTGTGAGCCAGATCCCACTGACAAGCCTAGAAACACAGCCACACAGGACATCCCTGGGTCTGGCACATGTATGCATGTCTGTCCCCGTGGATGTCCCTTGCAGCGGTCTTTGTGGTTCATTGACTGCACGATGCTGAAGCGCACAGACAGACCGTGAGGAGCAAAGAAGGCACCAGGACGTGGGGAATATCCGTCCTAGACCATAGCACCTGACTACTCAAAAATAATCTAGAACGTCTGCTCCAGCACAAAACATAATTACATACCTGTAGATGTGTGAATGGCATATTATTAAGCTCTTAATGAAAACCAGGCTATTCTGATCACAACATGTGGAAAAAATATTTATTTGTCCATAAAAATTTCTCAGACAACAGAGTAGCAACATCATATACGAAGTGTTGTACAGGACGACCTCAATTTTTCATGAAAATGCTTATTGAATATTGGAAGAAAATATCAAGGTCATTGCTTCTGAGCCATAAGCATAAACACGTGTAGTTTCTTCTCTGTTTCCTTATTTCTGTCCTTTCCACAGCTTTTCCGTATCTTACAATACACTTCAGTGTAAGAAAGATGAATTCCTCACAAGTATGGACGTTGAATTATGCTTCCAAATTTAAGCTGGGGGGGGGAATCATTTAAACCCATAGCTCACACACATTAAAATGAAGACAGTCAATGCATTATTAAATATGACAAAAATTAACCGCATACCCAAGAATGAAATGAGAAGGGAAAGATCATTATGTCCCATTATGTTTAACTCAGGTCAGTGAAAAATTTTGAAGGAAAATAACCACAGTAGATATGGGCAGGCACCTAAGTGACACTTTGCTTGTCCTGTGACAAAGTGTCCCTGCCTATGCATAGGCTTGCCACTTACTGTTTATACACTGCCTTTACTATACGCTTTCCATTTCTTCTTCAGAGATCTGTGTAATGGATAGATTTTATCCCTTCTAAAGAGACCGGACTGAAGCTTACCGAGAGCAGTCCAGGGAATCATCAGTGACGCTAATTAAAGATGGGAAGGTTTGATTCCACACCTTCCTCCTGTGGTTGAGTATTTGTCCTGCATCCCAATCAATACTGGGTTTTGGTTTGCTTTGGCTTTTGCATTGGTGGAGACTTATCAGTCATAGCAGGACAGTGGTCCCAAGTTTGTTTGCATGATTGGCAAACCCCTGTTGATAAGTGTTTGGGAACAAGATGGACATGTGTCATTCCTATATCGACAACAGGTGCAGAAAACCCTCCCCTACTGTGGAGTCCCCAGAATGCTGCTATTTTTTTTTTCTCTGCTAACTAGAGATTCTCATAGTCCCAGACTTCGTTATCTACTCCGCCAAGTGGGCTCTGCCATCAAGTGGAAAGTTGTTTTGCAGATTGAGGCATTGGAGAACTTTACTGTCTTTCTCACCATTTCAGGTGTGAGGAGGGGTGAACACATCCCTTCTCCGGCCTGCACACATCTTGGCTCTTTGAACTTGCGGTTCTGGGTTAGACAGTGACAATTTTCGTAATGCACATTTTATGAATTAAGGTTGACTCTTACTCCTGTTTTTATAATCACCCCACTGCAAGTGCAAGAATATCAAAAGGGTATGTGACATACATTTCATCAGAGTACAGCTTTATGCTGTTTATTTAGAATTTTAAATTTAAGACATTTTATTAGTTGATAGTATATTTGTCTTACCCATAAAATGGGTGTTTTTGTATTATCTCTTTTTGAAATTTTTATTTTTTATTTATTTTTGAGAGGGAGAGAGAGAACATGAGTGGGGGAGGAGGAGAGAGGGAAGGAGACACAGAAACAAAAGCAGGCTCCAGGCTCTGAGCTGTCAGCACAGAGCCCAACATGAGGCTCCAACCCACAATCTGTGAGATCATGACCTGAGCCGAAGTTGGAGGCTTAATTACCCAGGTGCTCCTATACTGAATGTCTGTTTCGTTTTCTTGGTGACCTATCTCTCTTACCTGGATACAGCTTCCTATTTTATTTGACTTGGTTATCGTCAGACATTGTGATTCCCTAAGCATCTGTTGAAGACCTTCTAACATATTAATAGTTATTTTTTCCCCGTTACTCCACTTTAAATCAATAGAGTCTTCCAACAATAGATTCTCACAATTTATAGTCTAGAATGAATGACCTGAACCTTTTTTTACCCCTGAAAACATCACGAAGAGTATTTTTGAATGCCAGGTCATGTTGGAGGGAGGTAGCATTAGCTATGCTAGGTATTACATATTAGCTGAACCCACACAACAATGGGCAACATTCACATGAAAGGTGGGGATCTTATGTGTACATGTTGTCTCACCTACGGATGTGGACTTCAGGCAGGAAGTAGGAAACTGCATGAGGAAACCAAAGACAAAGCTTAAAAGGTGTAGACATGTTATCGTGATGAACGGGCTTATTTTATACTTTGAACTAAATTATTGCTTCTTGCTCCTTGAAGACGGCAGAGATTCTTTCTAAATGTCCAGTCCCTACCTAGACATAGCCAATTAAAGGGATTGGACCATTTGTTTTTATACATTATATTCTTCCATGGATGCCCTTTACCAAGGAAATAATGCTACGTTGGACATGTTTCTCCCCTTGACTGAAATTGCCATTTGCTATCAAAAATTTCAGAGGGGCTCCTGAGTGGCTCAGTCAGCTGAGCGTCCGACTTTGGCCTCAGGTCATGATCTCATGGTTCGGGGGTTTGAGCCCCATGTCGGGTTCTGTGCTGACAGCTCAGACCCTGGCGCCTGCTTGGTATTCTTTCTCTCCCCCTCTTTCTGTCGCTCCCTGACTTGAGCTTTTTCTCTGTTTCAAAATAAATAAATAAACCTTAAAAATTTGGGGGGGAGGGAATTAACTGGGCCATTTGGAAAACAAAAAACCTTCTGGAGAAAAAAGTTCTTGTGCAATCATGCAGTGTTTTCCCCCAGAAACCTAATCAGTAAACATTTTAGATCCTTGTCCACCTTGAGTGGATTTCCACATGATCTCCTTTCTTCATTTTGTGCAGAATATCCTCACTTTATCTAAAACCAGGTATGTTAAGCTTTTATTAATATATTTATTGTGTAATTAACACATTATAATTTATATTATGGTAACTATACCAGAATTTATCATCACAGTGTATAAATCTATTAATTAAATTAGCTGTACAAATTTATAATATATTGATACGTCTTAACCCATATTAAAAGTCTATATAGATACATAATTATAGTCCGTAATCTATAATGTATATTTATGCCACGTTACAAGCACTTTTACCTATATGTACATTTGTATGTGTAATTGTATGTATAAATACAAATACATACATACATAAATGAAGTAATAAATATTACTTCATATTAAGACATCTGTATAAAGTATCTATATAAGTATACATAGATATAAAAGGGTATATATTACTTATCTAACCAATGTGTGGGAAGTTTAAATTAGAGGCTCCTGATTTGATGATGTATATATTTCTTCAGTTACTCTTATAGTCTTTTCAGATTCAAAGAACTAAGTCCCAAGTTTTAGGAGTTATTTTATTTTATTTTGTTTTTAAGTAATCTCTACATGCAACGTGGCGCTCAAACTCATGATCCCGAGATCAAGAGTGGCACGCCCTGCTGACTGAGCAGGCCAGGGCTCCTAAATCCTGAGTTTTACCAAGGGGTCAGACAATGTAGAGAAGGAAATATTTCTTTCTCCTGTAAAATAGCAAAAGTAACAGATTCCCACCTACCCATCGAGACTGGCCTGGTTGGAGAATTGATTCCTGTGTGCTCCTCAGTAAAGGCCATCAGAAATGTGACAGGTATCCCAGAAAATGCCTCATTTAATATCTATTTTTGGTTGAATGGAAGCAGTGAAAGAAAATTACACATTTAGAAAAAAATCTAAAAATAGGTGAATATACCTAAAATGCCACATTCTTTAAAAAGGCCCATGGGAGATCCCTCCCCCAAAACATAATATCCACTTGGCACCAATGAAATGGCATGCTTAGTTACTATGATGAATCTTAAATAGTTAATTTAATAGTTAATGATGTCTGGAAATACCTTACTAGAAGGAGATCGGCACCACTTGGGTGTTTTCCCAGACAGGAAATCAGGGTTGCTGGCATAAGTCAAATTTTCCCCTAAAGAAATTGTAATGATTAACATCACCTTAGAACTGAGTATCATACAAAGCTGAATTTCGTTGTGACAAAGAGGAAATGAAAGACGGCCACAAGACTATTCCTTCAAAGAATACTTTATTGATGGGGCAACTGGGCAGCTCCGTCGGTTAAGCACCTGACCCTTGATATTGACCCAGGTCATATTACGGTTCGTGGGATCGAGCCCCACATCAGGCTCTGTGCTGACAGTGTCAAGACTGCTTGGGATTCTCTGCTCCTCCATCCTTCTCTCTATCCTCCTCCTCTCTCTCTCTGTGTCTCTCACAATAAATAAATACACATTAAAAAAATACATCATTGACTTGTTAGCTTCAAATAATAAAAGTTTAAGGTAGGAAACTTAACAAATGTAGGAACAGATAATGTGAGCAACAAATTCAGTCCTAACACACACCATCGAGTCTCTCGCCCTTGCTAACGGTGCACTGAATTTTCTTCCATCCTTTTCTCTGAACATGTCCATGTCTATTCCAGTTATAGATTACCCCGTAGGTAGGGTATCCTGCATTATATCTGCTTGCTCTGTGTCAATCTGGCCATCCATCTGTCTGTTCACCTACCTGTTCATCTACCTTGATCCATCTCATTTATGTATCTTTCTATCATCTGCATCTATTATCTATCATGTAAAGCGACTGATATTTTTGTGTCTTTACCTACCATCTACCTTTCATTCAACTACCTATAATCTATATCTATCTAATTCTTCATGGACTTGCTTAAGTACAGCTTTCTCTTTGATACTTCCCTTAATTATAACAAACATTGTAGAAGAGGAAAAAACAAACCATGACTTGGGGGTTCGGTGCCCCACTCGTGTCTTTCGCGCTGGGGCCTCTGCAAATAGACCTCATGATAGTCGTTGGTGCTTTGGGCCCTTTTTTCTGCTGCGTTCTAGGTAAGGCTAAACCGCAACTTGCAGTCACCCCAATGCCGTGTTCCTTCGTGAAGCCGCCATTTCAGGAAGCAAGCTATTCCCCTTACCATTCTTCTTGTTTGTCAATACTGTCCTCACGCGCCTGCGAATCCATGAATAAATTAGAACATGGCAAACTTGTTAGTATTTTCTAGAGTCTACTAATCAGAACATTCTTTAGAGAATCTCCCAAGCTATCTTTTTATATATCAACACAACTTTAGACACTCAGAGTGTATCCCGTACCCAACAGCAGACTTCATAACTTCCTGTCCCAAGTATTTCCCCACATTACTGCAGTGTTCCTAAGACACAAGTTCTATCACATCACAGCGCTTATTTTTTGTACTATTCAGTATTTTTCTATTACTCCAAAGCAGAATTTATTCTTACATGGATCTGCACTATTTGTCCAAACTCACGTTTTGCTAATTGATTAAGCTCACACACCTTAGGTGTAGGATTTCTAATCATGCTGTATTGTTAGTGGGGCACAGTTTTGTAAACATGGTTGGTGGCACCTTGGGGGCATTTCTGCTCTTTGATGTTGGCTAATTGTTGTTTTAGTCCTTGTAAGGACAAGTCAGGCCTTGGGGTGACTGTTGTGTCCAGCGCATAAGGGTCTGGATGTTAGCAGGCTCATTGTTTGTACCAGTTTTGTGGAGAAATATTATCTCTGGTTATCGGTGCAAAGATGAGGAAATGGGAGAATTTGGGAAGCACTGATTTAGGAGCAGGATTTCCTCATTGAGTGAATACCAGGAACAAGTAACTTGGACGAGATTGGAGGACTTTTCTTTCTCACGCAAGGATTCCACACTGCTAGCGCAGACCCATGGTGTGCGAGCCCAGGCTCCATCTGCCTTCCCTGGACCTTGACTTTACCTTCCTGCAAATCCTGAGGTGCTCACTTACCTTCGTTTATTCTGCCTGGAAGGAATCGGCCAGTGTAGTATGGATGGCACCCACATTAGTCACTGGCCATCCTGCAAGCTTCTTGCATTCCGTTTCGCTCATACCTCACTGTACAGACACTACCCCACCGAGCTGAAGGGAAGCTGAAGAATCCAGCTTAGCACCCTCAAATCCGGCTGAAGAGACAGACGAATTATCATTTTGTTTTGCTCTGTTTCCTTTTGCCTCCCCATAGGAAACAAGTTAAGGGGGCGCTTTGTAGTTCTGAGACATCTACCATCAATACAAAATGGAACACAAAATACTAGACATGAGCATTTCAAACCAAAGATATAAGATGCTGGATTGGAGAAAACTCTGTTTAGGCTCATGATAGTAAGAATAGGACTATGAAGTGTTTTTCTGAGAAGGGATTATTTTGTAAAAGACAGTAGAGCTCTATATGGTCTAGTAAAGGAAGTATTTAAAAAGCTAAGTCTGGGGCACCTGGGTGGCTCAGTCGGTTGAGTGACCTGCTTTGGTTCAGGTCATGATCTCATGGTTCATGTGTTCGAGCCCCGCGTCTGGCTCTGTGCTGACAGCTCGGAGCCTGGAGCCTGTCTTTGGATTCTGTGTTTTCCTCTCTCTCTGACCCTCTGCTGTTCACACTATTGGTCTCTTAAAAATAAATAAAACATAATAAGTAAATAAATAAACAAATAAAAAGCTAAGTCAGAGACCCGCTGGGTCTCTGTCCGTAATCTCTGCAGGGCACTGAGAGGCCAGCACCGTGCGTACCATGGGCAGTCGGCGTCCATTGCTGTGGATGCCTACAGCTCTCCTCGGTCTATTGGTGTCAGACTAACTTGGCTTTGGTTTTGGCACACACGGCTGAACAGGAAGGGATGCGTGTCACAGAGAGTCACAGGGTGGATTGGCATCTGCTCAATGCAGACTTCCAAAGCCATGCTGGAGTACAGAGATGAAATTTGGGGACAGATTGGATGGCCAGAAAAGATTCCAGGCCACAAAGGGAGGTTAGTGGAACTGTACATCAGGGTCAGTATTTCCCTGGGACTCCTTTAAAGGGTCACCATAGAAACAGAATGAGCTATAACCATATTTCACGGGGGGAAATTCTAAAGCTTCCATTATTTCACAGAAGACCGATCAGAATGACTTATTTTACCTTAGTGAGTTGAAGATTATAGACTTCCTGAAAACTATTAATGCCTCGCCTTGCTCTAAACCTTTAAAATCGCATTATGTTTGGATGTTTCTCCACTAAAAGTTTTAAAATGAAGTCCATTCAATATTCTCTACTATTGAATCCCCTTCTATGAAGTAACATTTGTAAGATATCATAGGCAATAACTATTCACACTTAGGGTAAGGTCAAGGATCCCTTTGGAAAGAAATCTCCAGACTATTTCTCTACCAGAAAATACATTTGAGCATACACACATTGTCTGTATAATTTAAAGGGGCTTAAAACAAATCCGCATGTAACCATCTTTTCATTAAATCAGGCAGAAGTGGGTTTAAAGTCTGTCGCACACTTTCCGAGTTCCATCATTGCTGATGGGCAAGAAGGTGCAGCCCTAATCCCCTCACAGCATTATACAGAAGACTTGATGAAAGTTCAAAACCCCCACCTACACTGATTTAGACATTACTTTAAAAATTCTTCTGGCAGAGGAGCCAAGTTGGTGGAGAGGAAGGGAGCTCTGTAAACTTCGTCTGCCCCATCTATTGAACTGAGAAGGACATTACTCTCATCTGCAAGAGCGGAAGGAGAAAATATGGAGTCCAGAAAGAAGACAACCTCAAAGATACCTGAGTGAATGAGTACGAACTGGGGAGATTGGAAAATGGGCCAGCCTGAGACGGGCAGGGGAGGTGGGAGCCCCAGCCCAACACGGGGCAAGTGCAAGGAGCCAGAGAGACAAAGGGAAGAGACAGAGAAACTGAACATGCTCATAGTACTGTCTCTGGGGAAGAGATAAAGAACATTTTACTGTGCTTTGAGAGAGAAACTCTCACTCCATATATAACTGCTGGGCATCCCGAATGCCAGACCCAGGTGGCGCAAGGGAAAGAACAGCTTCCAGCCCTGCATCATCCATGTGGGGAGTCAGCGGCCACAGCAGCACGGAGCCAGAATGCTCATTTCCACCTCAGTTTTGGGAGTGGGAGCACGCACCTCATTTCCATGGGGCATCTCACCCCCAGCATTGGCCACACATATCCCGTATCCTGGGTGCCAACAGGGAAAAAATAGCCCCCACCCCTACACGATCCTGGCAGGGAGTTGGCGGCAGTGGAGGCGGGGTGGGCGCGCTTTGGCTGCAGGAGCATGCAGCTCATTTCTGGCAGCGCCCAGTGCCTCAGGCAGCAGCACCATGAATCCCAGCCTGTGCCAAGAGAAACTCATCCCTCCCCCAACGCGATCGCAATCCCGACTGGGGGCTGGAAGTCCGCAGCAGTGTCTGGGAGGATGTGCACTACACCTCCTGCTGTGCACCTTCCCTCAGGCAGCACACCTCACCTCAGGCAGCTGCAGGGCAAATCCCGGCCTGAGCCAAGAGAAACTGATCCCTCCCCCTACGCAATCACTATCCTAGCTGGGGGCTGGGAGTCAGCGGGGGTCTGTGAGGACGTGTACCTCGCCCCCAGCAGCAGCAACGTAAATCCCTACCAGAGCAGAGAGAAACTGCCCCCTCCCTCTAAGAAGCCAGCCGCCAAAGCAAGTACATCTCATCTGTGGTAGCATAAAAGTGCATGGACTAGGACTTTGAACCGAGGCGGGCCTGGAAAATACAATTTGGCTTTGCTGCAGCACAAGGAGATCGGACTCATTAGAGTGGCCTGCAATGCTTAGTACCAGCGGAGCTTGGGGTGCTGCCATTCTACTCTCTGCAGCCACCAAGGTGGAACCTCTGAGATCAGCCCCCGAGACCTACTACACCAAACCACGCCCATCCGCAAGGGGGAGCTGCTGCTCTTTTTTCTTTCTTCTTTCTTTTTGTGCTTATTTTTATTATTATTACCTTTTTTACTTAAAACTTTTTAAAATTTTTACTCCTTATTTTCCTTTCTCCTTTCCCCCTCTTTTCTTTTTCTTTCTTGCAATCCAAATATATTCTCCTGTATCTCATCCATATCTCTCCCCTCAACTGATCATACACTTTTAGACTGTCCATTGTCCTTTGTTGTCTCTGACCCCCTTTATATTTTTTCTTGTCTTCTTTTCGTCTCTTTCCTCTCCATTTTCTTTTTTTCCTTTCTCCCTTTTAATGTGTTTGTTTGTTTGATTTTTCTTGTGTTTGTGTGCTTCTGTTCCCTCTGTGTTTGTCTGTTTTCCTTCTTAGGGCTACACCAAGAAACAAGCCAAAACGTGCATGATGGCGAGTCCCAAATATTGCTGAGTAGGGAAGTAAAATAGTGAAAGGCATAACAAGAGAAACTGAGAGACACCATTAAAAGCATATTTCCTGAAACAACAGGCCTTGGACAGTCAATAAGCCTCCATTAACAGAGCAATATTAACAGGTGCACAGTGCACAACGAGCTTCTTAAAGCTGACAAGAGACAGAAGACTAGCAAAAATGACAAAACGAAGGAACTCTCCCCTGAAGAACCTCCAGGAGGAAGTCACAGCCACAGAACTGCTCAAGACAGATCTAGACAACATACCGGATCAAGAATTAAAAAAAAAAAAAACCTGTCATAAAATTAATCGTTGGGGTTGAAAAAAGCATCAAAGAAGCAACTGAGACAATGACTAGGCACTTTGAAAATAGGTGTGATGAGTTAAAAAAAAAAAAAAGGCTGTAAGTGAGGTGAATAATAAAATGCAGGCAGCCACTGCAAGGATTGACGAGGCAGAGAGAAGAATAGGTGAATTAGAAGATATAGTTATAGCAAAAGAGGAAGCTGAAAAAAAAGAGAGAGAAATTGATCCAGGAGCAGGAAAGAAGAATTCGAGACCTGAGTGATACAATCAAATGGAACAGCATCCGTATCATAGGAATTCCTGAAGAGGAAGACAGAGAGAAAGGTCCTGAAGGGATACTAGACCAAATTATAACTGAGAATTTCCCAAATCTGGGAAAGGAAATAGACATTCAAATTCAAGAGGCACAAAGAACCCCTTTAAGACGTAATTTGAATCGGCCTTTGGCACGACATATCATAGGAAAGTGGATGGACCTCGAGGGCGGCATGCTAAGCGAAATAAGTCAGGCAGAGAAGGACAGATACCATATGTTTGCACTCATAGGTCTAACAGGAGAACAGGAGAAACCTAATGGAGGACCAGGGGGAGGGGAAGAGGGATGCAAAACTTGAGAGACTATTGAATACTGAAAATGAACTGAGGGTTGAAAGGGAAGGGGGAGGGGGGAAAAGAGGTGGTGGTGATGGAGGAGGGCACTTGTGGGGAAGAGCACAGGGTGTTGTATGGAAACCAATTTGACAATAAACTATTTAGAAAATAAATAAATAAATAAACATTAGAAAGTAATTAAAAAAAATAAAAATTCTTCTTTTTGCCATCTGTAATTGTTTTCGTTGCAAGACATTAATCCTTATTTCAGATTCATGGCTCTCTCTGTCTCTCAGACTGCGCCCCAATTTCATTAACCCGTTGTGCTAGATGGTGAGGGATGAAGATTTATTTTAGCTCTGTCATGAGCATTGTCTGCCCATGCAGATTCCACGCGTCTAGTGCAACAGGTATCTAGTCATTTTGAATCAGGTGACGATACATCAATAATCAGTCTCTTTCCAGTCGGTAATATTCCTCGCTTTTTTCATGTCAAAGATAATCCTTTTTTAAAACTTTTTTAAAAATGTTTATTTTTGACAGAGAGAGAGATCACGAGGGAGGGAGGAGGAGGGAGGGAGGGAGACAGAATCTGAAGCAGACTCCAGGCTGCAAGCTGTCAGCCCAGAGCCTGATTGGGACTCGAACTCACAAACCAGGAGATCATGACCTGAGCTGAAATCAAACGGTTAACCAGCTGAGCCATCCAGGCATCCCATGTAAAAGGTTATCCTAGGGACGCCTGTGTGGCTCAGTCGGTTAAGCCTCTAACTTTGGCTCAGGTCATGATCTCACGTTCGTGGGTTCAAGCCCCGCCTCAGGCTCTGTGCTGACAGCTCCCCCTCTTATGCTCTCTCTCTCCCTGTATCAAAAATAAATAAAAACATTTTTTAAAAATATACACATATAGATAGATATAGATTATAGATAGATAGATAGATAAATAGATGTAGCTAGGTATAGATATAGATACATATATCCACATATATGTCCATTCATATATATATATATATATATATATATATATATATATATATATATCCATACCCCAACTCATAGGCAAAGGCTCTAAAATTCCAGGGTTCTAGGTGGTCTTACCCCACCTCACTCCTTGGGTAGAAGTTGAACACCAGGAGAAATAGGTAGGAAAGATGAAATTGAAAACTGATGAGATTTCGACCTTATGGTAAACAGGCCTTAGATTTGCCATGAGACAGCCTGGGATCTATTTTCTTCTTCAGTACAAAAGATACGGGCAATTTTAGTATCATTTTTGCACAATATTATAGACTTGTTTTCTGATCTGTACATCTCGTTTCTTTGGTAAGAATGATTCATTTCAAATTTATATTATATTATGTGATGGGTTTTGAAAAATTGTTTCATATTGTTTTGGTTTCTTTTTTCTCCCCCATCTACTAGGATATATTGGCATAGAGTTCTGACGGGACTGTAAGCACATACACACACATAGATACACCTCCACAGAAACACAAATTGAACATAAAATAAGAAACACCCTAGAGTCTTTCTAGAGCCATTTTTTCACATTTCATCCTACATCTCTGCTTGAACAAATTTGTTAAATACTACTTCTTTATGATGAGGTCATATTTTTCTCTGATTTACTGTCTTTTGACAAAAATTGCACTTACATTCCCAAGATTCCCTTTCTAAATAAAATTGGTAATTTTTATGAATGCTATCTAATTGAGTTTTTAAAATGATTAAAATTGTGACTTTATAAATCAGGAGACATTGCTCACAACACATGGTGTATATGTAATCCACAAATACAAGGCAGCACTAAAGTTTGAGAGGTCGTGTAAAGCTCACATTCAGTTTAAAACCGTTTATTTTCTAAGAGGATTTCTACATATCCGTTGCCTAATTGGCACAGTACTGATAAATTCCTTTGTTTATCTTTGTGTTTATATACATATATTTATTTACTTCTTTTGAACAAAAGAACTAGAAGTGATGCAACGTTGTTCCTCTTTGAACCGCCTAGGATCTAATACGTGGGAAATTTTGCTTGTTGCCTGTTACCTCCTGATTTTCTAGAGTTATTTCCCTGAACTTCCTGGCTAGATACTGCTATTCTTTTTCTTTTTCACTGTCCTGCTTGTGTTCTTCTTGAAGCTGAAATCTAATTAGAAGATTTAGCAACGTGAATGAAGCTGGACTTTCAGTCTTCATACTTTTTCAAATAATCGTTCATTCAATTACGATAAAAGTATCTTCTTAAAAGTCCTCATCACAAGAAGAACAAATGTGACTGTGTATAGTGATGGATGTGAATTACACTTAATGGGTGATCCATTTGTAATATATACAAACATCTGGAGGCGCCTGAGTGGCTCAGTCAGCTGAGGGGCTGACATCGGCTCAGGTCATGATCTCACGGTTTGTGAGTTCGAGCTCCACATCGGACTCAGGGCTGAGCGCTCAGAGCTTGAAACCTGCTTCGGATTCTGTGTCTCCCTCTCTCTCTGCCCTCCCCTGCTCATGCTCTGTCTCTCTATCTCTCATAAATAAATGTTTAAAAAATTTAAAAAAAAATTGTATTAAAACCCAAGTTCATCTGGCTGATGGATAGTAAATAAAGTCAATCATGGAGACATCAAGTGTGCAGCAAAGAAAGGTTTCAGTCAAGAGGCAGCAAAATGAGGCCTTGAGAGGGCAAGCCTCAAATCTGCCTTCTCAGAGGAGGTCAGAGAAATTTAAAGGCAAATGAAAAAGGCCTGGTTGAAAAGTCGGAGTTGCGCTTAGTGGTCCCGTTAACCCTTTGGTTACCACTTTCAGAATCATTATGTTGTATACCTGAAACTAAAGTGATATGTTGATTATACCTCAATTAAAAAATGAGGTGTATCCAAAGAGAAACCAGGACTTTGGTACCTTGTGACACCATGTAACTTATTTTTAAAATACTTTTTCTTTCCCTGGAGCTGCCTTCCAAAGGGGCTAATGTCCCTCTTCTGTATAGGTCCGGCAAACTACTGGAGACACTCATCTGGACGCTGGAAGGAGAAAAGTTGATGAAGTTCAATATTGGCTAGACTATGTCACGTGGTCATGAAATATCCCGCGAGCTAAAGAGATGTCAGAAGGAAAAACCCCCAATAACCAACACTTTATCAATGTCCTAGAAGCTTGTGTCCTGCCTCAGTGCTGAAAGTGAATCTGGCGCCGGTGACCTGCCTGCAGGGACCTGTGGGTTGGGTCACTGTGCACGTTCCTGGTTGGAAATATGGGTGGTCAGCACTTAAAGATGAGTTTCAGCAACTTAACAATCTCTTTCTCGATATTTCACTTTGCAGCACATGGCATTGAAAACATCTCTGAGCATATGCTCGTGCACACATGCACAGAGACAGAGACAGGGAGAGCCCGCGCCAGATAGAGACCAAGCATGTATCTTATTGCTCCTCTGTGCTTATTCGGAAAACCATAAGAAGACAATATCTTCCCCGGCCCTCAACGTGTCCAAAGAACCAGGCTTCAGGTTATCTGCTGAAGAGTTTAGAACTTAATCACATTTAACCAACCGATGAATTAATCATAGGTGTCTGGAGTGCTCACGAAATTCAAGGGGAGTTTGATACACCTTCTGGGTGTATCCATATTTAAGTTTTCTTCTTTCGACATCTTGCACTCATTATTCAAAACTTGATCCTCATAGTATTTCTTATACTTTGAGTTATCCCTATTTCAAATTGTCTTCACTTTTCTTTCCAACCTCTAACCTACCTGCTTTCCATTTTTTTCTCTCCTCCTTTCTTTACATAAATCTATTCTGCAAGCGTTGTGTCAGGAACAAAGTAGAATTTAGAATTCTAGAGGTCTACTTCAAAATTATTATAATTAATATATTGATATTTTTATGATAGTTTCTTGAGCGTGTGCCATGGGCCAATCACCAAAAAGTGCTGTAAATATATTAGCTCATATAATCTCCATACGAGAAATCTGTCATCACAGCAGAGTTGGTACACTTGGGTGGCTCAGCATCTGACTCTGGGTTTCAGCTTAGGTCATGATCTCACAGGTTCGTGGGTTTGAGCCCCAGATCAGGGTCTGCACTTACAGCAAGGAACCTGCCGGGGATTCTCTCTCTCTCTCCCTCTCCCTCTCTCTCTCTCATTTTCTCTCTTCCCCTGCTTGACCTCTCTTTTCCTCTCCCTCAGAAAACAAACGAGCTATTTTTATCATAAATATATTTCGCTGGATCTTTATTTACTCATCAACTTCATATAACAAATAGTCTGCATGTCCAGTTTGTGCAAAGCAATGTGTAAGTTCCTGTTGTTCTACAGTGATTAGCCTTGTGATCTTTTTCTTAATGAGGAGAACAAATAAGCCAAAAAACCCCACAACAATTATAATAGCAGGTAATAAGTCCAGTGGGAGGATGTGCTTGGCATCTTGTAAAGTAAGGATAGGAATTCAGGAGAATGTTTTAGAGAAAGTAACATGCATTCTTTCTTGAAAGAAGAGATAAGCAGATAGACATGGTTGCTGTTTGGATATGGCCATGGGGAGAGTATCCTAGGTGAATGGAAAAGACTCTTAAAGGTCTTGGAGACATAGAACATAGGATATGTCAGTGAAAGAACAGAAAACACCAGATCTTGTGAGCCAGCTAACAGCCATTTTCTCCTCCTCTAGCTTTATTTAAGTATCATTGACCAAAATTGTGTAAATTTACAGTATACAATGTGATGATTTTTATTTACATATATTTTGTGAAATGATCACCACAGTAAGTTAGTAAATGAGTTTCTGAAGTTGTAGAGCTTTGGTACAAATCCAGGTTCTGTCCGTTGTTACCTCTTATTGAATCTTTTGGTGCCTCCAATTTCTATCTGTATAATTGAAGTAATTATAATACTTCCTTTACAACGTTTTGTTTAGGATTAAATGAGTTAATAGCTACAGGGTTTTTTACAATAGCCTCTCTTATGTACCAAATGCTATATGAGGACTGACTGCTATCATGCTCTACCAAAGAGACCGAAGGGATATGTTCAGATTTTTATTTAACAGGATCTCAGTGCAGTAACCAGACATAGTAGACAGTGGGACTCATAACTGCCCTCAGCGCGACCAGATCAGTAAAGTAGGAGGTTAGGAATGTTGTGCGCACCAACAAAGATGGTAGATGTGTGTGCGGGGAAGAGGGAATGGGTATAATTTGGGCCTGACTAAGGATACTTATTATATGGAGAACGAAAGTCTGTGCTGAAAAACTGGCTATCTTGTTGTCCTGCTTATAGAAACGGGGAAAAAAAAAGAGTAGGAAAATATTTTTCATTTGAAAATCTTGATTTTAGTTGTCTATGGTACATAGTGATGGAGGTATTTGGTAAGCAGTTGAAAAAGTATGTCTGGAGCTCACGAGCGAAATCTATATAGGACATTTAGATTTGGGAGACAGTCATCATGAGAAAAAATTTGGTAAATTTTTTTGAAGTATGTATGGTTTACAGGAAAAATAGGGATGAATTATAAAGTGCAGCCCAGCTCAATGAATTTTCGCAAATGAATTACTCATCCCTGTATTGTAATCTGCAGATAACTCAGCGGAATGCATGAAACATATATTCTATTCTGAGGGCGGAGCTTTATTATAAGAGACACAAACCATAAACCGAATGAGCTCTAAAATAATTAGAGTTCTTTCCTTGTGTTTATCAAAGTTTGACAAAGATACATGGAGTTTACAGAAACTTTTATTAAGATGCCATTTTCCCTCTTACAGCTTCTCAGCTTATTTTCGCCCAAACTCTTCAATAGAACTCCAACCCTCTTTACGATCCTCTTTCTTTTTAATTTTTTAAAATGTTTATTTTTGAGAGACACAGTGTAAGTTGGGGAGGGACAAAGAGAGTGGGAGACACAGAATCTGCCTGATGTGCGGCTTGAACCCACAACTGTGAGATCATGACCTGAGTCGAAGTCAGACTCTTAACCCACTGAACCACCCAGACACCCCATGTACAATCCCCTTTTAAAACTCTACCAAAATATCTCTTTTCTACTTTTTTTTTTTCTAATTTAATGTTCCACAAAACTTAGAGAACTAGGCTGAGAGTATCCGGACCCTTTCAGAAAATGAATATCATCAAACACACTAATCAAGAAGAATCAGAACCTCTTTAATAGGAAGAGAGAAGAGAAAAGGATGGGAATGCTCACAGAGCCGTATTTCTTTTCCAAATTGGCATATACTTAAAAAGCTTTGAGAAAGAATCCCTGCAGCACAAAAAAAGATATTTAAGGGACATCTGGAGAGGAGTCATAGAATCCAAGGGAGAGAGAAATTTCAGGAAAATAGAGATGCCCCTCATTCCAGTAGGTTTCAGAGATAGTACAATGGTCTTCAAAAAGTTTCAATTGGCTTTGACACATTGGAAGTTTTTGGTGATGTGAGTGGTCACTTTTGTTAGTGGCGTGATCAGAGCAGAAGCTAAATTCCAGTGGGTTGGGAGATACATGGGGATTAAGAAATGGAGGTAGAGAATTTAGATAACTTTTCAGAAGAAACTGAGGTACGAGGACTTTAAAGAAATAGAAAGATTGCTGGTGGTGATGGTGGTGATGATGGGGGAGATGCAGAATAAATAGGGAGTTGCTTTTGAAGATCTGAGTGGTTTCCATGAATATTTTCTTAAATGCTGATGGGGAAAGAGTCAATAGAGGGTAAGAAGTTAATGGTGGATAAATCACTGCTTGAAGAAGTGAGACCATGTGGAATCCAGAACGCAGAAGGAAGGGTTGTCACAGGCACGAGAAAGAATCCTTTCTTCACGGGGACAGGAGGGAGAAGTGGGTGTGACTGCAGACATGTTCGGGAGACACACTGATGGCACAGTAGTCCTTAGAGAGGTGAGCAACACTTCTGGGTGTTTCTTGCTGGAAAATCATCTGCTCGGATTCCAGAATATTGCTTCCCTGAGAAACAATTCAAGGCCGGTCACTAACCCTTCCTTTCCTGATTCCTCCTGTAAAACCTCCACAAGGAGGAGCACAGGTTATGAATTGGTTAGAATGCAGCAACTGCTTACTTTTAGAAGTGGATGAGGGATTAAAATTTTAGTTTATCCGAGTGGTTCTTTCTCTTTGACTCAGATGGCTAGAACATTAGGCGAACCAATGACCCACTCTGTTATGTAAGACCTACCTATGTTTTCTTCTTCTGCCTTTTCTTGCCACTCAGCTAGAAGGTAGTGAGTCAGGAGGCTGGAGGTTAGACATGTGCCGTGTCACCTACGTTTCTGCTCACCTGTTCTTCCCTGGTAGCCTCCTCTCACTAACTCCGATTGTCAGAACCAGGAAAAAATAATGACCCTTGTTTGAAGAGATTCCCGAACCTGGAAACTGAATCATGACTAGTGTTACATGTATAGGTCTTAAAATAGGCCATTATTTTATGTCCAGCAATGACCAATATTTATGATTGCCCGGTGTTGTTTTCCCACAAGGCTATAGATTTTGGGAAGATAGGTGCCTCCCTTAGAAAAAATGGAACATTTTTTCATGTGGTCCGTTTTAGTTTACCAGACCTCACTGCCTTCATGAAGGGGGCCAGGGACTCAAGGTGATAAAAAGTCTTACTCTAAGTTCCCATGGTTCGTTTTCCAT